>JAKCPI010017044.1:0-166666 GCA_023213315.1 Euborellia annulipes
ACGGAACAACGTTCCGAGGAGGAGAAAAACTTCTCGAATCTGAAAGATTGAAAATTCAATCTCACTGTGATGATCCCCTCATACAAAACTACCTCATCACTCATTCTATTAAATGGATTAAAATTCCACCATATTCTCCTTCATTCGGAGGCCTATGGGAAGCTGGCGTGAAGTCTACTAAATACCATTTAAAACGCATAATTGGAGAATCAATTCTTAGTATAGAAGAATTTTCCACCCTGCTGACTAGAGTTGAAGCAATCCTTAACTCTAGACCATTAGCACCAAAAGAAAATGATTCTGACAGCCTTGAACCTCTGACCCCAGGACATTTTCTTATCGGTCGTTCGTTGGTGTCTATACCCGAATCCAGTTGGGTTATTGACCCAAGCTTATATTCGCGTTGGCATCACATAAACATGATGGCAACACATTTTTGGAAACGTTGGCATGAAGAGTATCTCACCACCCTCAATCGACGTTCCAAATGGTTTCAAGAAGAGAAACCTCCTGAAATAAATCAACTTGTTCTTGTCAAACATACTCATCAAAATTCCATTCCTCTTAAGTGGGTCTTAGGAAGAATAGTAGAGACCATTCCTGGTGTAGATAACAAGATACGAACTGTGAAGATTCGGACTTCCAACGGAACCTTCATCCGTACCTTGTCCAAAATCTGCGCACTTCCTAACTAGAACCTGAAGAAGAAGATAGTTGGCGCTTCTTAAAAACAGACGGTCCTTGGAACAACCCGGTTATTCCAACGGGGGGCGGAATGTTCGCGCCACTAGTCGAATCAAAAAAGAAAACCAGAAGAGAGCGCCACCTAGGCTGCTCAATTCTGATGTTAGACATTTCCCCTCTTCTTTCTCTCCCTCTGATCCTCTCCGATCCATGCGTTGACATCATCATGCGGCCATTACTTGCAATTGGAATCCTCTCGCATCCAAGTCATGCCTGCCTTATACACATAAAGGCACCTTCATTTTCTTGATCCATTGTTTTTGTCATTGCATTAAAACATATTAATGCACCATAATTATTATTATTAAATAATAATTAATCAACAAATTTATGTTGTTCGTTGTGCCCCCTTATTCCTTGGCGCTTAAGAACATCAAATTGGCTGATCCTGAACAAATCTCTCATCATTGATACTTTGACATCGGAGATCGCCTTCATTGTATCCTGCGACACCTCCAGTTCAACCTGTTACTGATAAGTAGATCAACATTATTTGAATCCATCATTTTCATCCTTTATTTGAACTTTATTTGAACATTTTTAAGTCATACTCAAATGGTATTAAAATAGACAATATCTAATTATCAACATTATCAAAAATCATTCTTTTATTTAATGTTGAAATCTTCATTCTTTAACTGTTAATTTAATGACAAAATATATGTAAAGTTGACGTCATCTAAATACAATTTAATTAAATTTACTCTAATAATGAGTAAACTCATATTAAGACATAATTAAGAACTTGATTCACCTATTTAATTATATATATATATTTACCACGAATATTTGTATTATATTTATAACTATTAATATTATTTATATTAAAGACAACTATTTATATTAAAGACAACTATTTATATTAAAGACAACTATTTATATTTTTTAAATAATTTGTATTTATTAATTTCATTAAATCTTCTACAATTCAGCTCATATCATACTTATAGAATTAAATGAAAGTAATAAGATGTAATCCCATTTTGGCCGATACATTGTATTTTAATTGTTTAGTTTTTTATTATTGTAATTTTCTTCTTTTCCTCGTTTCTTCTTTCTTCGTTTCTTTTAAATATTATTTATTTTGTTTTGTTTCTTTTTTTTAATGAATTTAATTGTTTTATTTATTTTAATTATTATATTTGGTTTAATTATTATTATTTATTTGTTTAAAATTGTGAGCTCTTGATTGGTTTATGTTTTGAGCTGTGTTAAAGGCAGTGGAGTATTCAGGGGGGCCGGCCCTCCCCCCCAAAGCCTTTTCCAAAACAAAAAAATACCTTTTGTTTTCCTTAATGATTTTTTTTTTAAATCATTATTTTATTAACTCTCATAAATTATAAAATCTAAAAAAAAAACATAAATAATTGACAAAATCTCTAAAGGTGCGTACACATCTGCGCTCTGCTCCGCTCGCGAGCACCATGTTCGTTAGATTAGTACGGGTTTTGAGATGCTCGCGAGCTGCTCAAACACATACTAATCTAACGAACATGGTGCTCGCGAGCGGAGCAGAGCGCAGATGTGTACGCACCTTAATATTTACGAATTTTGTATTAAAATTATTTTTTATTTCAAGAAAAAAAAATGTTTATTTTATTTGTTTTTATATCTCTTTAAAAGTTGTCCACTTTAAGTTTCTTGGAGAAGGGGGGGGTTTCTCCCCCCCCCCCCCGGGTGTTCATAAAACTTTTGCCCCCCCCCCCAAGCAGAAATCCTGGCTACGCTACTGGTTAAAGGCGCTTTGTAAAAATGGAGCTCTCGAGACCTCATTGCCCTGCTTTTTATAATAAAGTTTCCACACCGCCTGACGGCAGCCTCGTCATTTGTCCTTCTGCCCTGACTTCCAGCAGTAACCAATTTTTTAATATCTCTGCACTTTGACTTGTTAATTATTAACTTGTTCATACCACTCGAAATTTAATGCCAAATAACAAATTTTGATTTACTTAATACTAACTCACTCTCACTTTTTTAGGAAATTAATTTAACCTTTGATTTTCTTGCCAATTTGATTAAAAAATATCATTTTTCTGATATCAATTCACTCTTATCATTTTCTTTTTTAAATAAATTATTTAAAATATTTACTAGAATTTTATATTTAAGTGATGGACCATTTTTCGGTGATGGTACAATATGTACTAAAAAGAGTAAAATAATTTTGTACAAGTTCTTTAAATTTATATTAAAAATAAATATATGTTACTAAGACTAAAAGCGTTGGGCTCGCAAATTTTAAGTGGCTAATGTATGAATATGTTTTATGAATCCATTTTATACCTCAGAAGTGGGTTACTTTGGTCGTGGCGGGTAGTTAGTCCAAATAGATACTCGGCAAGACCAAAGTAACCCGAACCTATTGTACCTGGTATATATAGATTAATTATCTTACCTTTCATGGCTTTTCTCATAATGACGGATCGGTGAAAGGATAATGAATCCTCTGCAATGGAAATTGAGAGAGATTGTAAATTTGCGCGCCCAACGCTTTTAGTCTTAGTAACATATATTTATTTTTAATATAAATTTAAAGAACTTGTATAAAATTATTTTACTCTTTTTAGTACATATATAAAAGCGTTGTTTTTAAATTTTTTTTTATATTATTTTTTTAGATTTAGGATATTGTGTTTAACGAAAATAGCGTTTTTATTCATTTTTTTTATATACATTAGGGTGTCCCTTATATGGGCAAAAAATTTTTTTTTTTAAATACCGGAACGCATACCCCCTAATTTTTTTCAAGCTACTAAGCCTTACTTATATATGAAATTTTATTCACCTACGTTGACGTTAACCCGTGCCGACCTGCCCGCAAAGTTTTTGAAAATAGTCGTTTTTGAGTATCTCTTGATATATACCTAGATTATCGCAATTAAGTAATAGGTAGACAATTAGGTAAAAGCAAATTCTTCCTTAAATGAATACTTCGAAAGTCTTCTAGGAATTTTTTGAAATTCGGGGCTTAAGAGCCCAAAAAAATGAAAAAAATGCATTTTTTAATTAAATTTTTGACATTCTTTAATTACGTTTAAACGAGATGAGATATCAAATTAATTCTTTCGGTACATTCTTCCTTAAATGAACACCTCAAAAGCCCTTTAGGGGTTTTTTGAAATTCGGACCGTAAGGCCCTAAAATCGCCATTTTAGAAAAAAATGCATTTTTTAATTAAATTTTTGACTTTCTTTAATTACGTTTAAACGATATGAGATATCAAATTAATTACTTCGGTACATTCTTCCTTAAAAGAACACCTCGAAAGCCCTTTAGGGGTTTTTTGAAATTCGGACCTTAAGGGTCCAAAATCGCCACTTTGGAAAAAATGCATTTTTTAATTAAATTTTTGACTTTCTTTAATTACGTTTAAACGATATGAGATATCAAATTAATTACTTCGGTACATTCATTTTGAATTTGTCTTTTAACTCTTTAATAAAAAAAAAAAAAAAAATTATTATATAATTACAACAGTTAGAAAAAGTGACTCAAATGTACCAGTTAGATTAATTGTTTTAAAGTGTTTTATTTATTTATTTGTTTTTTTTTTTTTTTGTTTAAAATCTTGATCGGTGAATTAAGGTTAGTGAATCCCCTTATTTTACTCTTTTTAGTACATATATAAAAGCATAGGTGAAAAGTGAAGAAAATCTGCAGCTAGTTGTTTTTCATTATTTTATTCCCACCACGTTGACGTTTCGATCCCGGTTGGGATCATCCTCAGAACAGGTGGGTGTTAGGTATGTGTAAATTTGTAATTTTCAATCATATATTATATATAGAACTTAAAGATGGATTGATACAAATAGATTATATTAGTTATTATATAATTTAAAGTAAATGATCAAGAGAGATGGTCACGTCGCAAGACAAATTTGTCTTCAAGTCCCAAGAGTGACCTTCAATGGCGTCCCTGGGACATCGAAATGTCCGCTCCCGCTGGGACGTTTCAAGGGACGTCCTTAGGACGCTGCCTCACGTTCCTCGAGTTTTTGGCGACGTTCCTGTGCTATCTGGGAAGTTGTTAAAATATATTTTTAAAGAAAAAATTCTGGTTGCGTTTTCTTCAAACTTTCATTCCTGATACAAATTCCACCAGCCATAAAATAAGAATAAATAAAAAAAAATATTTTTATATAAATTTATATTTTTTAGCATAAAAAATTTTTGTTTTTGTATTATTTTATAAAATGGGGGGGGGGGGGGCGTCATAAGATTAAATATTTTTAAGGGAGGCGTGGTAACATAAAGTTTGGAAACCACTGGAATAGAGAATCTTAAATAAATACAAAATATCATAAAAATTGGAAAAAAAATTTTAAATGCGTAAAAAGTTCCAAAGGGGACTGTCGCACAGCACACAACTTTCTCTTACCTTGGGTAATCGAAAGTTGTGTTCTGTGCTTGTCACACCAGATTTTTTGTGTCGACATACATTTAGTTTCCGCCAATATATTAGAATTTAAGATGTCAAATTTATAAACATGGGAAAATATTTATATTTTGTTACCATGGCAACCTTTTCTCCTATCTTTCCTATGAAGCACAAGAGTAAAGTGTGTTTCAAACAATTTTGAGGGAAAAACGAGAATATACATTTTAGCATCTAAAAAATAGTTGATTTATGAATTAAAAATAAAATCCTTTGAGCGAATTTTGAGAAAATCGAAAAAAACTGAAAAAAAGTACATCAGTAAAGTACTAGTACTCTTATGTCGATTTTGATTAAAATCTTATTTTCACGCTCCCGGGGGGGTGTTTAAATTATATATAAAATTTCAACCTCATAGCTCATTTCCTTCATGCTTAAAATTGAACACACACACAGACACACAGACAGACAGACCATGTCGCGAAAACCACTTTTTTGGATTCAGGGGACCTCAATACGTGAAGATCCATCAAAATCTCGACATCGAATTTTTGACATGAATCCAATACTTTCTCTCTATATATATATTACATATATATATAGGTAAGAGAAAGTAAAAACACCAAAATAAGAAATACCAGTCCAGGGAGAGCTTTGAGTGGTTCCCAGGTGTTGCGCAAGGCGGCCTGGAGACAATTAAAAATTATTATTATTATTATTATTATTATTTTTTTTTTTTTTTTATTTATTCACCCGCTTAGCCGCAGGCCATTGGGCTAATTATTATTTTCAATAAAATTAAATATTTAATTAATAATAATCAGAAATTAGTATTTTAATAATATAATTTAAATAATAGGTATTTTTCTACTAATTAGTCTTTTTGACATTATTAAATTAAATACCGTACATTGTAATTAGTTATTGATATAAAAAATAAATTTAAAAAATTGCGCATTAATTAAAATTTAAATATTAGTGGAGAGATAAATCTGGGGTCCAGGGTAAAGAGAGGGAGGGATTGGCCAGGAAGCAAGCCCACTAGGTTTTGAACATTATAAAATATTTAAAACGAATTTCAAGAAAATTGGCAAAAACTAAAAAAGTACACCAGTAAAGTACTAGTACCCGAATTTTCCCAAACACGAGACCTAGCACAAATAGTATATATTTAAAGTTTAAAAAAAATCGTTTCGAGAACTGATATGCATATACAGCCTGTATATAAACAAACAAACAAACAAACAAACAAATAAACAAATAAACGTACATTGCTCGTTTAATAGTATTATATTAGATAAGAATATATATTAGAACATTCACTTCAGTATTTATATTATTAGAGTATTGTCATTATAGAGATATCTTAACTCTTTTGAAAGGGAAGTACTTGAGCCCTTAACTAACCAATAACCATGAATTTAATGAATTAACAAAATATATTCTTTTTTTTTGTTAAATAAAAACTTTGTAATTAACTGATTAGTGACGATTAAAATATAATTAAATTAAAATTTGAAATTAAATTCATTTAATTAAGATATTAGGCTAGGTAATTAATTTTCTTCTACCCTAAATGGCGATGTAAATAAAGTAGGCCTATTCGAATCTTAGAACTAACAGTAATATTTAGAAACCGTTCTAAATTTCGAGAATTATTACCAGTCCAAGCATTTATTTATAGCAAATTAATATAAAATTTTCTATTAGTATGAAATGAGTCACCATTAATTTTTTTTTACTTTTCTAAATTAGAACCTTTGACTAATAATATGCAATTTGATTTAGGTCAATAACCCCGAGGCTTCTTATTAATAATTAACTTAAATTGCGAAAATTCTAATTAATATATTAATTGATGTTTTTTATTACAGAATCCTCTGAAATGAATTTTTACTTTTTTTTAATAATAAAGCAGTAAAAAGCGTATTTTATAATATCGTAATTATACATTAAATGAATGCTAAAGAAAATATATTCAAAGGCATAAGAAAAAGCCATTATTTATAAACACTATAGGGAAATACTTTTTTTTACTTTCTCTTACCTATATATGTTAATATATATCTAGAGAATGTATTGGATTTGTAGTGACTCAAATAAAGGTTTCAATAAAACGTTTCGTTTTCTAAGCAGATAAAATTTAATTCTTTCTTGTAGAAAAATAAATAAAAACCTTTTGGAAAAATTGAAAATATAAATAAAATAGAGGGGTTGGAGAGTAATAACCAGCAAATTTATAGCTCCACCTGACGTCCTTTTATTTGGCAGATATTTCGATGCGTAGAACACACATCATCTTCAGTGCCGCGGGTGGAGCTATAAAGTTGCTGGTTATTACTCTCCAACCCCTCTACTCTACTCATCCCAGCCTGATATTCAAACTATAAATAAAATATTTGTTCACAAACAACACAGAAATTTCGAGTTAACAGAGGCACAGTGGTCCTATCCGCTTCAAAAGCCGTCATGGCCTATATTTTTTTTTATTAGTTGCAAGGTTCGTAGAATTAACAAGGTTGGCCCATTCTGCTCGGGAGAATTCGTTTTTTTTGGCTCCTTGAACTCTGACGTCACTGGAGTCTCCTTGCTATTGCTTGCTAATTGGACCCAATGGGACTATACAATTCTTCATAAATATTAACATGGGCGTAACTAGGGGGTGCCGGGGGGGCCTGCCCCCCCCCCCCTAGAAAGCTCCCTGCCCTAAGAAAAATTGAGGCTTTCCAGGCCCCCCCGGAGGATAGCTGGTCCCATGCCCCCCCCCCCCAGGGAGGATGGCTGTCCCATGGCCCAGCCCACCTAAATTCTCTAGTTACGCCCATGCATATTAAATCAAATATTTTTTAATTTACATTTAAATATCACTTATTTGATGTTAATTAAAGATAAATTAGATAAAAGGAATCCATGAAATATAGAAATGTGCAGGGGTTTATGTAAAAAAAATCGTTTAACCACAAAACTTTATATAAGGCTATTAAAAGAAAAAAAAATCTGGTGTGACTGGCTCACAGCACACAACTTTCTCTTACCCTTCGGTAAGAGAAAGTTGTGCACCGTGCTGGTCACACCAGATTTTTTGTGTCGAGATATATTTAGTTTCCCATAGCACCTTAGTTTCAAACTTGCATTTTAAATGTTGACTGCTTGAAATAAACTATGGTTATTTTTCAAAATTTTAATCTCATATTTGGACATTTTATACACAATATAGAATCGTAAATAAATACAAAATTTCATAAGAATTGGAAAAAAAAATTTTAAATGCGTAAAAAGTTCCAAAGGGGACCCCCTATTGAATCGAAATTAACATACAAATCCCTATAGGAAATTAACATTAGGCCTATGGAAGAAGGCGGAGAGACAGACGATAATGTTTGCAAGTGAGAGAGAGAGAGAGAGAGAGAGTGATATATGTTTTCCCGGAAACAATTAAAGACACAAATAAATTTTAAAAAAATGGGAATTTATAATTGATTTTTAATCTAATAAAAAGAAAAAGATTTAAATTCCGTTACCATGGCAACCAGTTCTATCTTTCCTATGAAGAACAAGAGTAAAGTGGTCTTCAGAAGATTTCAACGGCAAAATGAGAATATACATTTTAAAGAGCATCTAAAAAATAGTTGATTTATGAATTTAAAAAATAATCCTTGGAGGCAATTTTGAGAAAATCGAAGAAAACTGAAAAAGTACATCAGTAAAGTACTAGTACTTTTTGGCCGATTTTGTTCAAAAGCTTATTTTGAGATTCTTCAAAGGTACCTAAGTTAAATATAAAATTTCAATCCGGTAGCTCAATTCCTTCATGCTAAAAAAATGGGTCCACACAGCACACACACACACACACACACACACACACACACACACACACACACACACACACACACAGACCAATTTGCGGGACCCACTTTTTTGGACTCAGGGGACCTCAAAACATGTATATCCATCAAAATCTCGACATCGAATTTTTGACATGATCGCAATACTTTCTCTCCTATATATTTCATATATAGGGTACGAGAAAGTAATAATAGGGAGAAAAATATAAATATAATTAAATATCGATTCTTAAATAATCAAAGGACTATTTTTTATTTTTTCCTATTAAGTTTCTCCTGAAAAACAAAAAAAAAATATATATTTAGAAAAGACAGGTTAGACTGAGTTCAAAAAAGAAGAGAATTTTATAAATTTAAATAAATATAATAAAGTAAATTACATATTATTGTTAGGGTCCGACCGAAACAAGATTTTAAGCCGAAACCGAAACAGAATTTCGGCCTCAATCTTAGTTTCGGCCGAAACCGTAACCGAAACCGAAACTTTTATTTCCTATAAAAAATTCATATCATTTTACCTTTTTTTTTTTTTTTTTTTTTTTTTTTTTTTGAAATTTTTTTAGACTCAGATTTTGGAAAGTTTCGGGTTCTTTTTGGCCAAAACCGAAACTACGGCCGAAACCGTAACCGAAACCGAATATTCGGTAGGTTCCTAATTCTTCTTCTTCTCTCCTTGCCTTGTCCCGCGATGCGGGGTTGGCGGATCTCTTTACCTCCAACCCTATCATACGGTTTTACGACCAGAAGAAATAGGACAGGCCGGCCCGTCGCACGGTCTGAGCCCTGTTAAAAAGAGGAAGGAAGAGACAGACATTTAAAGAACTGAAGGACTGCCAATCCCAGCTCGGGCAGCTCGTGATCGCCGTACGTGACCCACAAGATGTGGGCCTCTGAGCAAATATAATCTTTATTGTTATTATAATTTTTTTTTACTTTCTCGTACCCTATATATGAAATATATAGAGAGAGAAAGTATTGCGATCATGTCAAAAATTCGATGTCGAGATTTTGATGGATATACATGTTTTGAGGTCCCCTGAGTCCAAAAAAGTGGGTCCCGCAAATTGGTCTCTGTGTGTGTGTGTATGTGTGTGTGTGTGTCTGTGTGTGTGGACAGATTTTTAGCATGAAGGAGTTGAGCTAGCGGATTGAAATTTTATATTTAACTTAGGTACCTTTGAAGAATCTCAAAATAAGCTTTTGAACAAAATCGGCCAAAAAGTACTAGTACTTTACTGATGTACTTTTTCAGTTTTTTTCGATTTTCTCAAAATTCCCTCCAAGGATTTTTTTTAAAATTCATAAATCAACTATTTTTTAGATGCTCTTTAAAATGTATATTCTCATTTTGCCGTTGAAATCTTCTGAAGACCACTTTACTCTTGTTCTTCATAGGAAAGATAGAACTGGTTGCCATGGTAACGGAATTTAAATCTTTTTCTTTTTATTAGATTAAAAATCAATTATTATTTAAATTCCCATTTTTTTAAAATTTATTTGTGTCTTTAATTGTTTCCGGGAAAACATATATCACTCTCTCTCTCTCTCTCTCTCTCACTTGCAAACATTATCGTCTGTCTCTCCGCCTTCTTCCATAGGCCTAATGTTAATTTCCTATAGGGATTTGTATGTTAATTTCGATTCAATAGGGGGTCCCCTTTGGAACTTTTTACGCATTTAAAATTTTTTTTTCCAATTCTTATGAAATTTTGTATTTATTTACGATTCTATATTGTGTATAAAATGTCCAAATATGAGATTAAAATTTTGAAAAATAACCATAGTTTATTTCAAGCAGTCAACATTTAAAATGCAAGTTTGAAACTAAGGTGCTATCGAAAACTAAATATATCTCGACACAAAAAATCTGGTGTGACCAGCACGGTGCACAACTTTCTCTTACCGAAGGGTAAGAGAAAGTTGTGTGCTGTGCGCCAGTCACACCAGATTTTTTTATTGATATTACATTACTATATAAAAGCTATTATTATATTTAGGGTAATTAATATAATATTGAATTAATTAATATATAAAATGCACAAAAGATAGGAAGGCAGGCTAGTAAGAGAAAGATAAAAAAAAATCATTGTGTGGTTTTAAGAAACAACGATGCAAGTGAAACTTTCTTTTCGGATCGTAGGCGTTTAACGTGCGCTTCCCAAAAAGCCGTTAGAAGACGATTCAGTACCGAGTTATTCTAGGCGGCAAGAGATGGCGTTAGTTTTTCTCATAGGGATACAAGGGACTTATTCCATTTCATTTGAAAGTTTCCAGCTAATTAATTAAGTGTAAAAAATTAATTAATTTTTAACACAATGATTACTAATTTAATTATCTATAAGATATAGAGCGAATTTTTACTTTCTCTTACCTCTATATATATGTTAATATATAGAGAGAGAAAGTATTGGATTCATGTCAAAAATTCGATGTCGAGATTTTGATGGATCTTCACGTTTTGAGGTCTCTGAATCCAAAAAAGTGGTTTTCGCGACATGGTCTGTCTGTCTGTCTGTGTGTGTGTCTGTGTTCACTTTTAAGCATGATGGAATTGAACTATGAGGCTGAAATTTTATATATAAGTTAAACATCCCCCGGGACCGGAAAAATAAGCTTTTAATCACAATCGGCCAAAGAGTACTAGTACTTTACTGATGTACTTTTTCAGTTTTTTTCGATTTTCTCAAAATTGCCTCCAATGATTTTGATTAAAATTCAAAAATCAATTATTTTTTAGATGCTCTTTCAAATGTATATTCTCGTTTTGCCCTCAAAATTGTTTGAAGCTCACTTTACTCTTGTATTTCATAGGGAAGATAGGAGAAATGGTTGCCATGGTAACAAAATATAAATATTTTCCCATGTTTATAAATTTGACATTGCCCAATAGCCGCTGGCTGAAGGGGCGGAATAAAAAAAAAAAAAATTTGACATTTTAAATTCTAATCTAACGTGTTATTGGCGGAAACTAAATACATGTCGATACAAAAAATCTGGTGTTACAAGCACAGAACACAACTTTCGATTACCGAAGGTAAGGCCAGTCACACCAGATTTTTAAAAAATATCTTTTATTTAATGCAATTAATCTAAAAAAAAATTTATTTTTTCGAAAATCAAAAAAAGGTCTTTTACAAGTTGTAGATATTATAAATAGCTTTAATTTAAAAAAAAATTTGAGGTAGAGAGCTTCAAAATTGAGGCCGCTGGAAACTCCCAAAATTAGCACCCCGAGACGCGCACCCTAACTGAAAATTTTCCGAAAATTATTCAATATAGGGTATTAAAATCGCGTTTTTAATCTTAACTTATAATAAACTAGCAATGGTAGGCCCTGGCTGGCGGCGTCTCGAGATATGACTATTTTAAATTTTAATAAAATCGGTTGAAAAATAAATTTTAGGGGAGAGGAGCCTCCCCTGGTAGGGTAAATAGAACTTTCTGAGGTCTTAAATACCATTTTTCAATTATTTACACCCTAGAGAAGCGTCATTTTAAATTTTATTCAAATCGATTGAAAAATAAATTTTAGGGGGGGAGGTGCCTCCCCTGGTAGGGCCGGTATAACTTTCTTAAATACCATTTTTCAATTATTTACACCCTAGATAAGCGTCATTTTAAATTTTATTAAAATCGATTGAAAAATAGATTTTAGGGGGGGGTGGTGCCTCCCCTGGTAGGTCCGATAGAACTTTCTGAGGTCTTAAATACCATTTTTCAATTATTTAAACCCTAGAGAAGCGTCATTTTAAATTTTATTCAAATCGGGTGAGTGATTTGTGAATCCCTGATAAGGGGGGTTCCCTACCCCTAATTTCATATAATGATATTCTAAAACCACCCCTGGATAATTTTTTACCCATTAAAAAAAACACCATGAAAATCGGACCAGTAGTTTCAGAGTATATGCCAAGAAACCTGGTGCGAGTCGTTGGTGACGTCAAGACTTGTGACGTCTCGGCTTGTGACGTCACGGCTTGTAACGCGACATGGTGATAGAAGAGCCAAAAAATTTGTGCCGATATAAATAAAGTTTCACTTTAAAAAAAAAAAAAAAAAAAAAAAAAAAAAAACAATTTAATAATGCTCTCTAATAAAATACAATTTACTGTAACTTAAAATGTATTCAGAGATCTTTTAAAATATTACCTTTATATAAAATATTAACAAAAAAATATTTGTGTGGTTTTATGAAACCACGATGCAAGTGAAACTTCGGCGCGGCTAGAAAGGGGGCTTCGCCCTCCTGGACCCCCAGCCAGCTGGCACGGGCCCGTCTGCGGCGGACCCTCGCCTTTTCGTAATTATGAGAAACTGGCTGGCGCCTAGTCAGGGGGCTACGCCCCACTGGACCCCCCGCCAGCTCGGGCGGACAGACAGACGGATACACCGCTATTATATATATAGATTGAAGATTTGAATCATTTTAAATTATTTAAAAAATTATATTTTATCAATTTAAAAATTGAATTATTAAATCTCACAATTATTTTTTTATAATTCGTTATATATATTAAATTTCAAC
The DNA here is from genome assembly GCA_023213315.1 of Euborellia annulipes. Lineage (NCBI taxonomy): Eukaryota > Metazoa > Arthropoda > Insecta > Dermaptera > Anisolabididae > Euborellia > Euborellia annulipes. The sequence goes on from JAKCPI010017044.1 coordinate 13,490, forward strand.
TTTCTTATTTTTGTCGTCACGGATTGTGACGTCATGACTTGTAGCGTCACGGCTCTTGACGTCACGGCTTGTAACGCGACATGCTGATAGAAGAGCCAAAAATTTCGAGAGGATAAAATAAAAGTTTCACTTTAAAAAAAAAAAAAAAAAAAAAACATAACTCTCAAGTTTATTCATATTTATTCGTTATTAAAAATATTTCAATTTATATATTTTTCCTCATTTATCCCTCATACATTAAAGTAGCTCCTGAAATGTGAATCAATATTTTTATTTTGTACACACCTGGATAAAATTTTTTTAGATATCTTGTGCATTGTAATAGTAATGAATTGGGATTTGTCAGATTCCACTTGTCGGATATTTTACAACTTTAAATTAATTTTCTTATGTTTGATTCCTTTTATGAGACCTAATTTAATAAAAGTTTAATTTAATAAATGCCTATTAGCTCCAATTAAATAAAAAAGTCAAAGTCAAAATACTTACGAATGAAATGACAGTTCGAGGTTATGCCACATCTTACTTATTTCCTTTTTTTACTTCTTATTACATAATAATTGCGCTAAAATCTCATTGTTATATTGTTCAAAAAATAAGTCAATAACTTAAATAAGGGTGCAAAACTCTATATATGCAAAATAAATTAAATAAATGCCAAGAAATGTATCGCACACAAATTAAATAAAAACATTGCTTTTCTATAATTGATACATCAAAAATTAAAAAACAATTTTTCCTTATTTAAAAAACTTACAGTCTTATGGGAAAGTAGAGTTGTCATATGTGTTTTTCATAAGCGAACATTTGAAAAAAATTGCCTATGTATTACAACAATGTAAATATACTAAAAGTCTGTACGATGTTTCACTGATGAGAAATTTCGTATATGACCTAAGAACTAGAGACCACGTCTCCCATCTCGTTGGGGGGATCTTGGGTGGTGATTGGGATTCTTACAGGAGATTTAGTTATGCGACCTTCATCTACCATGTTGTCTGTACTCGCCTCCCACCCTATATTTACGATCTTTTGTCTCCCGGCTCTTCCACCACGGCGCGGGGTTTGGATTGCCCGAAGCATGCATCGGGCCTTAATGTCGCGATCTTTCGCTGTTATCAGCAGCAGAGTTTGGAATGCCCTCCCCTTGCGTGTCCGTGGAGCCTCCAATTTCAGGACCTTGCGTTCCCTGTTATCCGCCCATCTGAGAGTGAGAGATTCTGGGAGATTGTGAGAGGCATATTTGGCGCAGTTTTGATCTGAAACTTGGCCACCTGATTCCTGCCCAACGCTGTCGCGAGTCGAATGATCGATGGATGTATGTGGTTCCTGAGTAATGTATGACAAATATATTGTGTACACTATGAGGGGCAACCTGCCCTATGTACATGTTAAATAAATAAATAAATAATATTAATACATTAGTCAATTAAAATTTGAAAATTCCGAGCCCAACGGTTTTAATTTTAGTAACATATTCATTACAACTCTTATTAACTTGCTTTCCTGTTTTTTCCGACAAAGTTGCCGATCGAAATTACGACCATTTCTACTTAATCTAGAGCTTTGAAATTTTATCCACATATGTAACTCCCGTGACAATGCAATGTTTGATAAGAGGGGGGGGGGGGGGGGAATTTATAATCAAAATTTCTCTTCTTTTAAAATATAAATTAATTTATTGTATCGTGTATATGTATATCTTATATGTATATAACTCATATAACGTATTAATATTTTTGCTATACAACTCGGGTTCAAATCCCACATGCCGTGAAAATTTTCAAACATTACCAATGTCTCCTCCGTCTCTCTGTAATTGGGGTTTGTCTCTGTTGAGACATGTGCAAATTAAAAAAAAAAAAAAAAATTATTACAAAAAATAAAAAGAGTTAAATAAAATAATAATAAAAAAAAAATTTTAATAAAAATATAATAAAAAAAAACTTTTTAAAAAAATGCTTTTATTTAAATTGAACTAAAAAGAGAAAAATAATTTAATTTAATTGTTCTTGTTGAAATTGTTTAATATTAATTACTTAAAATAAAAGCGTGGGGCGCTCATTGATATTCGCAGATTAGGGGAAGCCTAGGAATAACTTCGAAGCGCCCACGCTTTTATTTTAAGTAATTAATATTAAACAATTTCAACAAGAACAATTAAATTAAATTATTTTTCTCTTTTTAGTTCAATTTAATTAAAAGCATTTTTTAAAAAGTTTTTTTTTATTATATTTTTATTTTAAACTTTTTAGTCTTTTTTATTATAGATAGAGTATTAAATAAAAAAAATGAAGGCGGGAAGCGGGAGGCATCAAATAAAGTACCACATTAGTTTGGACTATTTTGATATAAATATCCACATCATTGTTGTCACCAAAAATGACCCTTAAGTATTAAATTTCACGCCTCTAGCTCATCGGGAAGTCTTTTGAAAATATATTTGTTTGCGGGAGGTTTCAAATAAAGTACCACATTAATTTGGCCTATTTTGGTGAAAAAAATTTTACAAGGGTGTCCCTAAAAATGAGCCTTAAATATCAAATTTCACACCTCTAGCTCATCGGGAAGGCTTTTGAAAATAGATTTGTTTGCGTGAGGTTACAAATAAAGTACCACATTAATTTGACCCATTTTGGTGAAAAAATTTTTACAAGGGTGTCCCCAAAAATGACCCTTAAATATCAAATTTCACACCTCTAGATCATCGGGAAGTGCCCTAAGCAAAAAGTTGGTGACCTTGAAAGAGTAAGTTAAATAAAAGCATTTAAAAACAAGGTTTTTATAAATGCATTAAAAAGAGAAATATAATTTTGTATACGTTCTTCAAAATTATATTAAAAATAAATATATGTTACTAAACTAAACGCTTCATAGGAAAGATAAGCCAAATGGTTGCCCGGTAACAAAATATAAATATTTTGCTTAAACATTTTTCGCACAAAAATCTGGTGTGACAAGCACAGAACACAATTTTCTCTTACCAAAGTCAAGAGAAATTGTTTGCTGTGCGACCAGTCAAACCAGATTTTTTTTTTGCATGATCATACTGTATATGTAAGTTAACACAAAAAATCTTGATTAGCTTTGGTTTAATTAAACTAAGTCATCCTTTTTAAAAAAATAGACGTCATAGATTCTAAGAAATATGAGTTATTTTTTTTATTCGCCTAAATTTATCATGTTTATATTCAGATTGAAAGGATGTTTTTTTTTCTTTTAATCCAGATTTCATTTGATAAATTGCCTATAGAGAAATTAAGAATTATAGCTTTAATTAAAATTTTTAAAAAATCTGGTTTCGAGATATAGATATTTGACTTCCTGGAGGGGGCGATCCAGTTGATCACCACAAGTGAATTGTTGGTAGAAAAAATAACCTCTATCTCTTTAAATTTTTACTTTCTATTACCTCTATATATATGTTAATATATATATAGAGTGAATAGAATAGAATAGAAAAGAATTTAATTTATTTGGCTCTGAGGCGCTCGCCTCCTGGAGCCCACATTGAGTACATAGTAAAACTTAACATTATCGCTTAATCCAAACATCATACATTATTATTATTACAGGTCTATTATTACAGGTTTTACAAATTTACAATATGATTGGCGCCAACACACACACACATGCTCCACCCCTATCCAACCCCTCCAAAACGCACACGCGACCGTCTCCCCAGATCAACACGTAATAAAATAAAATAAAACAAAATACCGCAAAACAAAACAACAGGACACACATCCCGCCCATTCCTCATCGCCTCTGCCCGCCCAACAAGTATGCGTGAAATTTCGACCGAAACACCGCGAACGTCTGACCTTCTGATATTCAAAGGTATAGAATTTCATAACCTCGCAGACGCCACCAGGAACGACGACCCATATGTCGCCGTCACATGATGCGGCACCTGCAGGTCACTCTCATTTCCCCGCAACCGCCAGTCCCGCACAGAAGCCCTCAGGGTCAGTCTCTCGCGCAAATAACCAGGCTCCCCTCTCTCCAAAAGGCCAAACACATAACACCCCATATGATACTCCATTCTCTTATTTAATCTTAGCCATTTTAGGTTATTGTAATGGGGCGTTATGTGCTGATCCCTACGAATGTCACCGACAAATCTGACGCACGAGTTAAACACTCGATCGAGAACCCCTCTACGCTCAGCAGACATGTCGCAATAGACGAGACAACAGTAGTCAAAACGAGGGACAATGAGAGAACTCACAATCATTTTCCTGATAGCGGATGGCAGGCAGTCTTTACTTTTCTTAAGCTGGTATAAGGTTTTATAAACTCCCCGGGACACGTTCATCGCCTGGTCATTCCAACTTAATGTTTTGTCGAAAATAACTCCCAGGTTTCTGACCGTGTCCGAGTATTCAAGACGCCTGCCATCAACCAAAATCGGCGGGACATCCGGAAGCCTGCTAATATAGTTTCTACTCCCATAGATGATAGCCTTCGTTTTATCGAGATTTATAGTCAATTTCTTATCTCCCGCCCACTCGCATATGCTATTCACATCCTCGTTCAATTTGACCACCGTCGCCTCAAGCTCCGAGAAGGGTCCCGAAAGATATATCTGCAGATCGTCCGCGTATAATTGATATTTGGAATACCTGATCCTCTGACTGACATCCCCTATAAATATCGAGAACAAAAGAGGTCCGAGCACAGAACCCTGCGGGACACCAGAACCTACCGGCAATATACCGGAGCTACATCCATCTGAGTCCACGACCTTCTGGTCTCGATCGGCAAGGTAAGAAGTCAGCCATACTACAGCTGCTCTCGAGAGGTTCATTTCGCATAATCTTTCGATCAATAGGCCATGGTCCACCCTGTCAAAAGCTTTACTGAGGTCAAAGAGCACCATTATGGTTATTTGCTTCTTGTCTATGGCAAAACGGATATCGTCGCTAACTCTTATTAGGGCAGATTGAGTGCTGTGGTGGCGCCTAAAACCCGACTGATAAGGGTCAAGCTGTCCCGAGCTCTCAAGGTAAGTTGTAAGATGAGAGCAAGCAATTTTTTCTAAAATCTTTGAGAAGGTACAGAGCAGAGATATGGGCCTGTAATCACCACATTCCTTAGGACACGAGACCTTGGGAAGAGGACGTATAATGGACGTCTTCCAAACGCTGGGAAAAATGGATTCCTGCAGTGACCTGTCGTAAATATGAACCAAAACCGGAAGAATGCATGGTAAAGACAGCCTTATCATCTTAAGGGATATATCGTCTGTTCCCCTGGCCTACGACCTGAATCCGCGCAGACAACCGAGAACGAACTCCGGTTCCACGTGAGGAAAATAGAACCTGCCACTATCAAAGGAATAACCATAGAAAAGAGAATCCAGCCTAATGCCTTCCGGCACCCCGTTTCTCGACGCGAAATAGTCATTCAGCGTGTCTACGTCCCGCACGAGTGTGGTGCCTTTATTCGTTCTTTTTGTGAGACCCAGTTTCGTAATCTCTATCCAAAGAGAAGATGCATTTTTATTTTCACGATTAAATAGCCTTTCAAAGTAATCTCCCGAGTCGAAATCGAACGCCTGGTTTGAGTCTACAAAACCTCAGAATCTAATTGTTGTCTAAGTAGACTTAACAGAATCAAACTAGGATTTGAAAGCATGGTTTCTATGGAAATTTGATAGTCTGGTTTGGTTCTAACAAGTCTACTTATGTCCCTTTTTGACATGTTTAGACTCAGACCAGGTATTCGAAATACTAATTTAAGTCTACCAGATCTACTATTACGACCAGCAGTATTGAATGCTGGAATCCTAGTTTAGGCCTATAAATTCTCATTTAAAATTTGTTTATATACATATATACAGAGTGACAAAAAAGTTCTGATAATTTTGTTAGATTAGCAAAGAGGTATGCTTGTTTTTTGGCAATGAGAAAAATAACTTTTAGAGTGTTTTCTTCAAATATTTCGAAGACATTTAATAGCACTTCACCGCTGATGAAGAAGTCCTATTAAATGCCATCGAAATATTTGAAGAAAACACTCTAAAAGTTATTTTTCTCAATGCCAAAAAACAAGCATACCTCTTTGCTAATTTATACAACTTGGCACTCCACATTCGAAATTTTTTACTTTCTCTTACATCTATCTATATATGTTAATATATAGAAGGATGAGTAAAAAGGCCAAGCAGCTATTATTATTTCTTTATTGGTATTAAACCCACAGCGACGTTTCGGTCGACTATGCGACCATCTTCATGGCTAGGGTTTAGTCAATAGTAACCCTCTTGAGTTCTTTGATAGACATTTATGTAAAATTTTTTATTCAATACGATCTATCACAATTACATTCAGCGCCAGTCAGATTGAATATGATTCAATCTGACTGGCGCTGAATGTAATTGTGATAGATCGTATTGAATAAAAAATTTTACATAAATGTCTATCAAAGAACTCAAGAGGGTTACTATTGACTAAACCCTAGCCATGAAGATGGTCGCATAGTCGACCGAAACGTCGCTGTGGGTTTAATACCAATAAAGAAATAATAATAGCTGCTTGGCCTTTTTACTCATCCTTCTACATATTGATTCAGCTATTCACCTCGCTTACATATGTTAATATATATAGAGAGAAAGTATTGGATTCATGTCAAAAATTCGATGTCTAGATTTTGATGGATCTTCACGTTTTGCTCTTCATTTCGCTAAAATTAAATTCTTAAATAAAAGGAAAATCAAATTAATCTTTAAATAAAATAATATTTTTTGTTTAAATATCAATTTTCTTTAATTTGAGAATAAGATAACATATATTTAAAATATTTTAAAAATTCCAAATGCTCTTCGTGTCGATTTCATTATTTCTGGAGATTCATTACTGAAATTGTTTTAAAGAAAATATGGATGTAAAAATAAGTTTCCATCTCTAAAATAAATCACATTAATTTTTATCTTGACTGTATATGTAAGTCTATACCATCAGCTATCACATGTGGAAAAATATTTTTCTTTTCAGTAAGAACTTCATTTAGTTCTCTGGAAATGTGAAAAATATATAAATTAATTTTATAAATTTATAATCTTTTTTAATTTGTCTTCTTACCTTTCAAAATGACATGAATGGCCAATGTTCCTTGTATTCATTTATTAAAATTAAAGTGGCTTCTTCAGGCCAATGTGTTTTTACAACTAAAATTTATAATGAATATAATTGAAAAAATTAAATAGAATATTAGATTACATATAGACCTATATAAAAAAATAAAAATAAAAATAAAAATAACAGCTAACCTTATCATTTTGTTTTGGCTTGTTTTTATAACGTTGACCCTTAAATAAATAAAAATAATTAATAATAATAAAGAAAATTAATGAAAAAAATGAAAATAAAACTTAAAACTTACTTCTTTTTTATCGATAATAAATCCAAATATCCAAGGAATGAAAGAAAATGAAAGGTGGTCATCTATTAAAGCTTTGGCGCTGAGATCGCACTGTTTTTAATTTTTACCCGAGAGGATTAGAAGGTTCAAACCAGTACTTCCCGAGTCAAAATCGAACGCCTGGCATGAACCTTTTAGTCCTCAATTGAAGACTGCAAGGTTCAAGCCAGGCGTTCAAGTACTGGTTTGAACCTTCTAATTCTCCTGGTAGGTTTAGTAGGCTTTAACCAAATTTTAATCCTATCAAATAACAAAGGAATTGAGGACTAAAAGGTTCAAACCAGGCGTTCAAGTACTGGTTTGAATCTTCTAATTCTCCTAGTAGAATCAGTAGGCTTTCACAAAATTGTAAATAAATAACATCCCATCAAATAACAAGGGAATTCAGGACTAAAAGGTTCAAACCAGGCGTTCGATTTCGACTCGGGCTATTTTACTATTTCTCATCCGGGTAATAACCTGATTTCTTTTTGCTTTAAATTGCTCTCTGACAACCTGATCACCAGACCTCAGCGCCCAACGTCTCAACAGGTCCCTCTCTCTCATCAGGTGCCTAATCTCGCCCGTAATCCAGGGCGCAGGAGGGCGTCTGTTTATTCGTGTCCGCAAGGGAGCGTGCTTTTCAAAAAGGGTTATGATGATGTCATTTAGATAAGTGATCTTACTATTGATGCATTCCTCATTATAGATCCTAGAAAAGTCCGTGGAAGCCAACTCGTTAAGATACTCCGTATGATTGAAACGCGAATAATCTCTGTATGTTATGACCTTTGATTCTATTGGTGGTATCTCAATATCTAGTTTAATATAAATCAGATCATGTGCAGAAAGAAAAGGTACCTGATATTGTCCTTTTGATCCTATTCTATCAGACATTGAGTCATTGGTCACAATAAGATCAATCCATGAGTGTGAATTCGAAGTGAAATGAGTAGGGCCCAGGGGTACCACATTCAATCCCATTGAATAAAAGAGGTTCGCCAGGTAGTTCTTATCTGGAGAATCTGTGCTAAAATCTGTGTTGAAATCGCCCATTATCACTATATCATTATATAGTGGTAGAAATTGAGATAGAGTGAGAGAGAGAGAGAGAGAGAGAGAGAAAGTATTGGATTCATGTCAAAAATTCGATGTCAAGATTTTGATGGATCTTCACGTTTTGAGCTCCCATGAATCCAAAAAAGCGGTTTTCGCGACATGGTCTGTCTGTGTGTGTGTCTGTGAACAAAATATCTCAAGAACGAAAAGAGCTAGGTGGTTGAAATTGTATATTTAAGTTATGCACCTCCATGGGACCTGACACGAAGTTTTTGAACAAAATCGACCAAATAGTACTAGTAATTTACTGACGCACTTTTTCAGTTTTTTCGATTTTCTCAAAATTCGCTCCAACGATTTTTTTTTTAATCCAAAAATCAATTATTTTTTTAGATTCTTTTTAAAATGTATATTCTCATTGTGTTATTGAAATCTTCTGGAGACCACTTTACTCTTGTACTCCATAGAATAGATAGGAGAAATAGTTGCCATGGTAACAAAATATAAATATTTTCACATACATATCTTGTAATTCGAATGTACCATACTGTCGGAAACTAAATACATGTCGACACAAAAATCTTGTGGGACAAGCACAGTACACAACTTTCTCTTGCAGAAGGGTAAGGTAAAGTTGTGTGCTGTGCGCCTGTGCGCCATCACACCAGATTTTTTTTCTTTGATTTTATAACCAAATTAAGATTCCCTTAAGATTCCCTGTCTTTACTTTCTCTTACCCTATATATGAAATATATAGAGAGAGAAAGTATTGCGATCATGTCAAGAAATTCGATGCCGAGATTTTGATGGATATACATGTTTTGAGGTCCCCTGAGTCCAAAAAAGTGGGTCCCGCAAATTGGTCTGTGTGTGTGTGTGTGTGTGTGTGTTTGTAACGATAGTTAGCATGAAGGAAATGAGCTAGGATGTTGAAATTTTATATTTACGTTAGGCACCTTCCGAACTCGTGTAAATAAACTTTTAAACAAAATCGGCCAAAAAGTACTAGTACTTTACTGATGTGCTTTTTCAGTTTTTTTTAAAATTCATAAATCAACTATTTTTTAGATGCTCTTAGCTTAATTTGTTTAATTTGGTGTCAATTATAACTTTCATAACGCTCTAGAAAATCCCGGAGAGGAGGGGGGTAACGAGCCCTCTTGGAAAGGGTAAGCCAAAATCAAAAATATATATTTTATTTTTTTCTCTTAAAGGTTTAATGATAAAATATATAAATTCTATTTAAATAAGAGAAAGTAAAAAACACATTGTAGTATTTTTTTTAATATTCTCAATAAAAGACAGGCGTTGATCGGGGGCAACAAAAGTTCGAAGAGAAAGGTCACCCCAAACCAAATTGTATTAGTTGCCAGCTCCATGTGCTGGATCTCTTTATACGTGTTATCATGGGCGATGAGCTGCATGGGTTGACTAAATCCCTCAAACATCCACTACTTCTTTGTCCAGGATTTGATTAGCAATTATAATAAATTAAAAGGAGCCATCAGCAACGTTAAAACTAATATTAAGGAAACAGGCGACTGAAGAGACAACATGGAGTTTCTTTACCACCTCACTCGTGTCTTCCGTCACTTCGCTGAGAGTAATGAAATCCCCTTCGTGAAGTTTCAACAAATTCCAAATATCAGCAATGCACGCTTGGCCTGCCGTGCCAGCCCTTCTTGCGTTTATTCTGACGCCTAAAACCCGTAACATGTTGCGTAAAATTGGTCCATTCATTTCTTACTAATGTCCTGATCATTAAATCTAGCCAATTGTTTAGGGCTGAAGATTTTGCTGAACTTTCTGCAGCTCTGAATCAGCAGGGCCCAATTGCTTGAAAACCCATTGGAAAATAGATGAATTTCCAATAAACATTGCCCGAAACAACCAATGTTGTGAGCGTGCAGTGCAATCAAAGATATGGAAGAAGTCTACTAAGACTCCTCCCTCCACAAGGACAACCCCCCACTGAGATTCACCCTCAACCAGGGGCGTATATAAGGGGGGGGGGCGAGGGCCCCCCCCGAAATTTCCCAAACACATATACATATATAGAGATATACAGACATCAGCGCAACAAATTTTTCCGCAGGATGGAAAACTTTGGTTCCTCAAAAGAAAAAAATGTTCCGCAAAAAATTTCGTGTGAAAAAAAATTTAGTTTCTTAAAAAAAAAAATTTTCCACAGAAAAATTTTTGAGTTCGCCCCCCCCCCCCCGAAAAAAATTTCTATATACGCCCTGCCCTCAACAATGACCTTATCTAGAATATTTGACTTTCTTGTGTCTCTAATGACCCTATATAAGTGAGTCTAAAAAGTTTGTGTACAAATTTGTATCTATTTAGAGTGACTTCAAAAAATTGGGAAAAAATCTGATATATAAAATTTTCAAATCATTTTGTGCAGGACGTTTTTTTATCAAATCACCTTGAAAGTAAGATTTTATTTAATCTTTAGTAAAAGTTCATCAAGTTATGATACAGGGATCTGAGGTTGTAAAAAAGTCATACCCCTAGTGGACACTTTTGACCATGAAGTAAATGAGCTAGGAGGTTGAAATTTTATATTTAAGTTAGGCACCTTCCAAACTTTTCTACATTTGATCAAAATCTGTTGCCGACATACTTTTTCGTAAGATTGGGTACAAATCGAACCGAACAGTCATTTCTGAAAATTGGCGATTATCTAAATTCGTCTGACTTACGTATAAAAATAAAAAAAAGAGATATGTACATGCACTTTTAAAAATTTTCAAGCAATATTCATATACAAGTCCAGGAAGCAGGGGCGTATATAGAAATTTTTTTCGGGGGGGGCCCGAACTCAAAAATTTTTTTGCGGAAAATTTTTTTTTAAGAAACTAAATATTTTTCCACACGAAATTTTTTGCGGAACATTTTTTCTTTTGCGGAACCAAAGTTTTCCGTCCTGCGGAAAAATTTGTTGCGCTGATGTCTGTATATCCCTATATATGTATATGTGTTTGGGAAATTTCGGGGGGGGGGGCCCGGGCCCCCTCGGCCCCCCCCCTTATATACGCCCCTGACAGGAAGTCTGTTACATAAACTGTTTATGAATATTCAACATGGGTATATGAGAAAGTTCATATACCAAAAATGAACTTTCATAAATCCTGATATGAAAAATTTCATATCCGGGCTTATGAAAAAATTCATATTCGGGTTTATAAATAAATTCATATCCGGGTTTATGAATAAATAATATACTTCTATGTGAAAAATTTAATATACTTTTTTATGAAAAAAATAATATACTTATTTGTAAAAAATGAAAGTCCTCTACGAGTTTATAGTTTGGAGGGAAAGTGGTGTAGGTGAAACAATAGTTTTTTTTATTTATTAAAAAAAATTATATTATATTAAAATATACAATTTTACAAAATAATAAAACAAATTAAAGAATTAAAATAATATATTTGTATCAAAAAATAAATTTTTATACATTTCTAAGTAGATTTGAACACAAATACAAATCATTTTAAAAAATAATACAAAAAATATGTCGATTTTCATTTGAGGGGCAAATCAACATAATCTCGATATGTTTTGTTGGATTTTAATTAAATTTTTTTTTTCAGAATTTCCAATAAAGTAGACAGAGAAAAACTGAAATGGAAAGATTATTTTTTTAAAATAATTTTATTATAGAAATCCTGAGTTAATACAAAAATTTCGACATTTTTGTCTCTGTTTTAAATTTTAATTATTTATCAAAATGATATGGATTTGTGTTAAATTTACTTGGAAATTTATGACATATTCCATATTAATTGTTTCATAATAGAGTATAACAGGTCTTTTTGAAAAGAAACAAACAGTTACGTTTTCATTGACGTTCAAAGTAGTGTGGTAGTTTATGACCTGAAAAATGACAAACAATAATTGACTTGAATTTTAGAAAAAAAAAAAATTTCAATTAAAAAATTCAAATTCAATACTCACGATTTTGATAGTAAAATGTTCCTATTTCAATATATTGATAAATATTAATATTTCATTTTAAATAATGATAAACGTTCAATTATCTCTGCGTTAAATCATTTACATCAAAAACAGAATTGTTCAGGCGTGACCCGAGCGACCTTCCAGCAATCCGGAAATGTCGAAGTTGTGATAATGATGTAATATATTTTTTCTCTAGGTTCGGACTTGATTGTTCGGACTGTGCAGTGGTCCGAATTGAAAAAAAGTGGCCAAAATTATTTTATTACTATTATTTATGTATTGGAGGCTGATGAATCCGAAAAAAATATTTTTAAAAATCGCAGCCTAAAATATTAAATTAAGTTAAGAAAACAAAATGTCGCTACAGATTTTTTCAAGAGATAAATATTAAATTTTGCATTCTTTTAAATGTTTCCCGTAATCCGGCATTTTCATAATCTGGCATAGGACAGGTTTACTCCGGATTAGTAAGACTCTACTGTATTGATTTAAATTTTTAATTACACTGTAAAAAAAATTTTGATGATTTTACAATTTTTTTGTTGTAAGCAAATTTCCAAGACCAATAGATACTAAATTTACTATACAGTTGAATTATATTTTTACAAAACTCTTTGTAAAAATCGTTTACAAATGTGTGGTAATTTTACCAATATTTAGCAATTTTCGAGTCCAAATGTCTGGTAATTTTACAAATATTTAGCAATTTTACAATTCAAATGTTTGTAATTTTACTAATATTTAGAAAAAAGAAAAAAAATTTACGACTGGACCCATTATAGGTTATTGACCTTTAGGGGACGTCTCTACCTGAATGGAGTGAAATAAATATTTTTATTTAATGAAAAATTCCTCCAGGATTTGAACACTGACCTTTTTTGTAGAAGCTTGCTGCCTAGTTCATTTGACCATCGAATCACCTGTTAACTAATAATCTATCTCTGCTATTTGGCATTCAAGTATGACCTCATTGTCAACTATTTTTACTAAATAATAAAATAAAAAATAAACTTAAAGTTATCTTAATATTAATATTTTTTGTATTATTATAACTTAAATAAATCCTTATAGTGCCAAAAATGTCTTTATTAAGAAAGCTAAAAAGCAGTCGAAATAAAGTCGGCCATGTTGGCCATCTCAGACAGCCTTAAAAGGAAAATTACAATACCCTTGTATTGTAAAATTAGAAATCGTATGGTAAAATTACAATATTTACTCTAATTTTCCAAGAGAATTGGAATTTTAAAATGTTTTTTGGTTGTAAAATTTTTTTGAATGCATAGATTTGTAAATTTAGTATACAAATGTATGGTAGTTATCATTTACAAGGAAAATTTGTAAATTTACTATACTAAAACATCAAGGGCGGTCCCAGAGGGGGGGGTCAAGAGGGTCGTGACCCCCCCCCCAAAATCGTTTTTTTTTTTTAACACACACTTTTTTCCCACTCACTCACACAATCTTTTCGGCAACTTAGTCCATTTAAGACTTAAACGATACTCATATTTGATTAATATATATTTATTGGGGTTCAGGTACATTTATTTATACTATAAAAAAAAAACAGTGACCCCCCCCAATATGTAAGGCTAGGACCGCCCTTGTAAAACATACTAAAATTAAAATTTTTTTTTACAGTGTAGGTTTATTAAAAAAAAAAAAACATTGTGTGGTTTTATGAAACCACGATGCAAGTGAAACTTTTTTCGGATCGTAGGCGATTAACTGAAAATTTTCAGAAAATTATTCAATTAAAGTTATTAAAATCGCGGTTTTAATCTCAACTTAATAATTGGAAAATGGGAAATCAATAGAGGCATATTAAAAACTGAACAATATTTATTTAGTAATTAGCCGCGCCGCCCGCCTTCGGCGGGCGGCACGTCTAGCCGGGAGGGCTTCGCCCCCTGGATTATATATTTACAGTATATATAGATTGAAGATTTGAATATTTTAAATTATTTAAAAAATTATATTTTATCAATTTAAATATTGAATTATTAAATCTCACAATTATTTTTTTATAATTCGTTATATATATTAAATTTCAACTTTCTTATTTTTGTCGTCACGGATTGTGACTTGTAGCGTCACGGCTCTTGACGTCACGGCTTGTGACTTGTAGCGTCACGGCTTGTAACGCGACATGCTGATAGAAGAGCCAAAAATTTTGAGAGGATATAATAAAAGCTTCACTTTAAAAACAAAATTATCAATCCATGAATTTTGTGGTTTTTATTGAAAATTTTTTAAAGGAGGCAGATCGAGGTGAAGGTAATGACATTTTTCTTTTACCTGCACTATGGCAAAACTAAAAATTCTTTCGATAGAGTGGGATAATGCGGGACTTTTTACTTATGCATCTTAAAGGGGCCCTTACACGATCAATCATACTGACAGTATTTGAGCTGATTGGCGTTTTGACTGAACGTGTATGGGCAAGACTGAAGACTGATGGCCGTTTTCTTTTTGTTTTTTTATTGTTACTTAGTGGCAGGGAACAAAGTTAGTTTAGTTAAGAAGAAAAATTAGTGCCTTCCCACAGTCGAGTGAGCTAAAAAGAACTTTATTCTGACTGGTAGTCTGAATGCTACGTGTAAAATTATACTTGAATGAAGAAAATACTGATGGTTGAACTGATTCAATCAGACTGACAGTATGATTGATCGTGTAAGGGCCCCTTAAAAGGAAAAATTTATGTACGTTTTGAAAAAAAAATTTAACGCCATTTTAAGCATTCAAGAAACAATGAATCAAAAGAGATAAAGTATGAAATTTCATCTATTTAGATCAAGGTTAAGCCCCAGCAAATTTGGTGGAAGTTGAAGTTAAACCTTTTAAAACACGAATTGAAATTCACTAAAATAAACGATGCTATCATCAGCTCAGAAGTTGGAGGCTAACTTCAGGGGCCTGTTTCTCCTCCGTTAGCAGAGATAACTCTAAATCCTTTTAGGGGCAAATGCCCTTAACATTTCTGTATCCAATGGGCTTGGGGTTTTCTAGTTATTCTAAAGTTCATTTTTTTCATTTTGGCCACTTTTTTTTTCAATTCGGACAACTGTGCCTCGCAGGGGGGTAATCTGGTGGGACTGGCCTCACACTTTCGATAATTTAAAGTTGCATTCTGTATTTGTTTACCCGAATATAGGTATATACTAGGGTGTCCCTTATATGGGCAAAAAAATTTTTTTTGAAATACCGGAACGCATACCCTCTAATTTTTTTACTTTCTCTTACCTATGTATATATGTAATATATATATAGAGAGAAAGTATTGGATTCATGTCAAAAATTCGATGTCGAGATTTTGATGGATCTTCACGTTTTGAGGTCCCCTGAATCCAAAAAAGTGGTTTTCGCGACATGGTCTGTCTGTGTGTGGGTGGGTGGGTGGGTGGGTGGGTGGGTGTGTGTCAAATTTTAAGCATGAAGGAATTGAGCTATGAGGCTGAAATTTTATATTTAAGTTAAACACCCCCCGGGACCGGAAAAATAAACTTTTAATCAAAATCGGCCAAAGAGTACTAGTACTTTACTGATGTACTTTTTCAGTTTTTTTCGATTTTCTCAAAATTCGCTCTAACGATTTTGATTAAAATTCAAAAATCAATTATTTTTTAGATGCTCTTTCAAATGTATATTCTCGTTTTGCCCACAAAATTGTTTGAAGCACACTTTACTCTTGTGCTTCATAGGAAAGATAGGAGAAATGGTTGCCATGGTAACAAAATATAAATATTTTCCCATACTTATAAATTTTACATCTGAATTCAAATATTCCCTACTGCCGGGAACTAAATACATGTCGACACAAAAAATCTGGTGTGACAAGCACAGTGCACAACTTTCGATTACCGAAGGTAAGAGAAAGTTGTGTGCTGTGCGCCAGTCACACCAGATTTTTCATCCTACTAAGCTTTACTTATATATGAAATTTTATTCACCTACGTTGACGTTAACCCGTGCCGACCTGCCCGCAAAGTTTTTGAAAATAGTCGTTTTTGAATATCTCTTGATATATACCTAGATTATTGCAATTAAGTATTAGGTAGACAATTAAGTAATTATAAATTCTTCCTTAAATGAATACTTCGAAAGCCTTCTAGGGGTTTTTTGAAATTCGAACCTTAAGGTCCCAAAATCGCCATTTTGGAAAAAAATGGATTTTTTAATTAAATTTTTGCCTTTCTTTAATTACGTTTAAACGAAATAAGATATCAAATTAATTCCTTCGGTACATTCTTCCTTAAATGAACACCTCAAAAGGCGTTTAGGGGTTTTTTGAAATTCGGACCTTAAGGGCCCAAAATCGCCATTTTGGAAAAAAATGCATTTTTTAATTAAATTTTTGACTTTCTTTAATTACGTTTTAACGAGATGAGATATCAAATTAATTCCTTCGGTACATTCTTCCTTAAATGAACACCTCAAAAGGCCTTTAGGGGTTTTTTGAAATTCGGACCTTAAGGGCCCAAAATCGCCATTTTGGAAAAAATGCATTTTTTAATTAAATTTTTGACTTTCTTTAATTACGTTTAAACGAGATGAGATATCAAATTAATTCCTTCGGTACATTCTTCCGTAAATGAACACCTCAAAAGCTCTTAAGGCGTTTTTTGAAATTCGGGGCTTAAGGGCCCAAAATTGCCATTTTGGAAAAAAATGCATTTTTTAATTAAATTTTTGACTTTCTTTAATTACGTTTAAACGAGATGAGATATCAATTAGCTCTCTTCGCCAAAAGTTTCTTTAAATAAATATCTCCAAAAGGTTTTCAGGGTTTTTTGAAATTCGGATCCTAAACCTGTATTATGGATAAAGTTTCTACCGTAGGCTCTAGTTGAAATATTTTGAAAATTAAAATATGAAAATAAAACACTCGGTTATTGGTTCCAGGTTATTTATTAATTATAAATCAACACTAATTAAGTATTTTGGCACTAATATTTATATTTAATATTGGAAGATCATAATTATTTTTTTTTTAAACTTTGAGCCTCTTGGCTCACAGCAAGGTATGCTCGTATTAAGAAATAAAAATAGGGGGTAAATAGTCACATTATGGAACAACTTTTCCAGGGTAGCCCGTTTTGAAATTTGAAAAAAAAAAAAAAAAATTCGCTCCACTCTATTAGTCATATCCCGAGACGCCGCCCGTTAGGGCCTAGCGGAGGTTGGTTTGCCGAAGGCAACCCTACCGTTACTAGTTTTTTTCTATATTTCATTAAAAGCGATATTTCGGCGACGACAGCAAGACATCATGAGGCATAAAAAATTATTTTTGAAACATTCTTTTTAACTCACCACTCTCTTCTCACGAATGTCCCTCTTTTTCGTTATTTTATAAATCCACTGAAGAAGAAGTGCCAATAAGCCTCCGAAACATTTGGAAATATTACCTTATGTTTAATAAAAAATTGCTGAATTACCAAACAAACAGAGTACAACTGACAAATAGAGCGAGGGCGCGCAACTCTATCCGCACAGCTTGTATGGCCATGTTTCGGAGCTAGTCGGCACGGGTTGCAGTGCCCCAAATATGCTAAAATTTTATTTGTGAGTATTTCAGGGGCAAATGAAAAAAACTAGGCCCTATGCGTTCCAAAATAAATACTTTGAAAAATAAGGGACACCCTAGTATATACACATAAAATTTTTTTAATTTTTAAAATTTTATATTAAAATTAAATTACATCCTCCCCCCCTTGTATCCGCTATTAGAATGAGTAGAAATTGCTTATGAGATGCTTTTTACTTTGTTGTTATTTCCGGTATAGAAAACGAATTGCGCTAGGTTTCGACTTTCAGAAACTTCGAGTACTAGTACTTTACTGGTGTACTTTTTTAGATTTTTCTAATTTTCTCGAAATTCCCTTTAAAGATTTCTTTCAAATTTTAAATATTTGCTATTTTCGGTATAGAAAACAAATTGCGCTAGGTCTCCTCTTCGGAAAACCTCGAGTACCAGTACTTTACTGTTGTACTTTTTTAGGTTTTTCTAATTTTCTCGAAATTCTCTTTAAAGATTTCTTTAAAATTTGCTTTAAAATATTTGCTATTTTCGGTATAGAAAACAAAATTGCGCTAGGTTTCGACTTTCAGAAACCTCGAGTGCTAGTACTTTACTGGTGTACTTATTTAGTTTTTTCCAATTTTCTTGAAATTCGTTTTAAATATTTTATAATGTTCAAAGCCTGGACCCCAGATTTATCTCTCCATGAATATTAAATTTTAATTAATGGGCAATTTTGTAAATTTATTTTTTATATCAATAATTACTTACAATGTATTTAATTTAATAATGTCAAAAAGAACAATTAGTCGAAAAATACCTATTATTTAAATTATATTATTAAAATACTAATTTCTGATTATTATTAATTAATTAATTAATTTTATTGAAAATAATAATTAGCCCAATGGCCTACGGCTAAGCGGGTGAATAAATAAAAAAAAAAAAAATAATAATAATAATAATAATTTTTAATTGTCTCCAGGCCGCCAAGGCTTACACATCACCTGGGAACCACTCAAAACTCACCCTGGACTGTTATTTCTTATTTTGGTCTTTTTATTGATGTTTCCACAGAGGAGCAAATTGTCTCGTTTTAATTTCTTTCAAATTTTAAGTATTTTCCTATTTCTTCTATGCAAATCAAATTCGCGCCCTTCGAGTACTAGTACCTTACTGGCGTACTTTACGTTACTTTACAATTAAAAAAAAAAGACCGAGCTCCGGCTCGGTCGACCCGGAACTTATTAATATTATAATTGGTCAAAGAAGGGATGAATTGGCTAAGTTATGGTTATTAAATCTTTTAACAGGTAGCTAAACAATTGTGAATTTCTTATAGTGAAGTAGCAAGTGGTCTGGCAAGATGTCGTTTGAAATGAAATGGATAGCTTGTGTGAACCCTTTGACACCCAAATTGATAAACTGGAAAACGTGTTTCAAGAAAAAGAAGAAGAAAGGAGGAGAAGAAGGGGTCCGTTAAAGAAAAAAAAGAAAAAAAAAGGACAAGCTCTTCGGTTGGGAGAAGGAATAGGAATCGTCGGTCGGTCGGTAGTCGGCGGCAATGGTCCATTTGCAGTGTTGCCAACTCGGCCAAGCCAGCTGCAAGTGGCAACGACGCAACGCCAGCCACCGCAAAGGACAGCACCAATTTCAGGCCGAGTCAAGCAAGCCACTTGCTTCTTGCTAAGCAACTAACTCTATTTTAACGAGCAACTTTAACTATCCAGCTAACATATTTATTTATTATCATTTTTTTTTTTATTATAATATTAAGATCAAGCAAAAAAAAAAATAATATTCTAATATTTTAAAATTTAGATTAATTTTACTTTCTCGTACCCTATATATGAAATATATAGAGAGAGAAAGTATTGCGATCATGTCAAAAATTCGATGTCGAGATTTTGATGGATATACATGTTTTGAGGTCCCCTGAGTCCAAAAAAGTGGGTCCCGCAAATTGGTCGGTGTGTGTGTGTGTGTGTGTGTGTGTGTGTGTGTGTGTGTGTGTGTGTGTGTGTGTGTGTGTGTGTGTGTGTGTGTGTGTGTGTGTGTGTGTGTGTGTGGACAGATTTTTAGCATGAAGGAGTTGAGCTAGCGGATTGAAATTTTATATTTAACTTAGGTACCTTTGAAGAATCTCAAAATAAGCTTTTGAACAAAATCGGCCAAAAAGTACTAGTACTTTACTGATGTACTTTTTCAGTTTTTTTCGATTTTCTCAAAATTCCCTCCAAGGATTTTTTTTTAAATTCATAAATCAACTATTTTTTAGATGCTCTTTAAAATGTATATTCTCATTTTGCCGTTGAAATCTTCTGAAGACCACTTTACTCTTGTTCTTCATAGGAAAGATAGAAATGGTTGCCATGGTAACGGAATTTAAATCTTTTTCTTTTTATTAGATTAAAAATCAATTATTATTTAAATTCCCATTTTTTTAAAATTTATTTGTGTCTTTAATTGTTTCAAAGAAAACATATATGTCTCTCTCACTTGCAAACATTATCGTCTCTCTCTACTCTTTTTAAATTCCCTTTCCACCTTATCTTCGCATAGGCCTAATGTTAATTTCCTATAGGGATTTGTATGTTAATTTCGATTCAAAAGGGGTCCCCTTTGGAACTTTTTAGGCATTTAAAATTTTTTTTTCCATTTCTTATGAAATATTGTATTTATTTACGAATCTATATTGTGTATAAAATGTCCAAATATGAGATTAAAATTTTGAAAAATAACCATAGTTTATTTGAAGCAGTCAACATTTAAAATGCAAGTTTGAAACTAATGTGCTATCGGAAACTAAATATATGTCGACACAAAAAATCTGGTGTGACCAGCACGGTGCACAACTTTCTCTTACCGAAGGGTAAGAGAAAGTTGTGTGCTGTGCGCCAGTCACACCAGATTTTTTTCTTAGAAAATATCTTAGAAATAAATGTATTCTTTCATTATTTTTCAATACCAATAAAAATATAGAAATATAACTTGATGCACATTAGGGGTATGACTTTTCGACTTTTTTTCCCAAAATGATTTCCTGTATCACGAATGAATGACCTTTCGCCTATCAATGACTAAAATGACGTTTATTCCATGAAAATAAAAAAAAGGTCACGCACAAACCACTTTGAAATATTAGGTTGACTAGTCTATGGACTAGTTGCAGTCTTGTATATAAGCTGGTATATAAGCTGGTATATAAGAGAGGTGTTCAAAGCCGATAGTTGTTTTAACTAGCTGTAGTGTCAAATATAACATTCAGAACGTTCGGAACAATCCTAGGGAGGGGGGAGGGGGCAAGGTACTTTCTGGGAAGAGGTAAGCCAAAATCATAGTTATATATTTTATTTTTTTCTAATAAAGATTCAATGATAAAATATATAAATTTTATTTAAAAAATCTGGTGTGACTGGCGCACAGCACATAACTTTCTCTTACCCTTCGGTAAGAGAAAGTTGTCCACCGTGCTGGTCACACCAGATTTTTTGTGTCGATATATATTTAGTCTCCCATAGCACCTTAGTTTCAAACTTGCATTTTAAATGTTGACTGCTTGAAATAAACTATGGTTATTTTTCAAAATTTTAATCTCATATTTGGACATTTTATACACAATATAGATTCGTAAATAAATACAAAATTTCATAAGAATTGGAAAAAAAAATTTTAAATGCGTAAAAAGTTCCAAAGGGGACCCCCTTTTGAATCGAAATTAACATACAAATCCCTATAGGAAATTAACATTAAGAAAAACATATAACCAAGTATTTATTAATTTAAATAAGCGAAAAATGTAGGTACCGCCGGGAGTCGCACCACGGATCTGTCGATTTACGCTCAACATGCCCTACTACTGGACCACAGTACCGCACTCGCTTATTTAAATTATGATAGATCGCTGATTTCAGTCTACTAGAGAAACGCCGCTCTAATCAAGCGTTCAGATTTCTCCGTTACTGAGGCGCGATCTAGATGGACGTTTTGAGAAATTAACTCAATTATGCAATTAATAAATAAATAATTATATATATCATGTGTTGGTCCATGAGGTAATTATGAAAAACATATAACCAAGTATTTATTAATTTAAATAAGCGAAAAATGTAGGTACCGCCGGGAGTCGCATAAAATTATTACTGAGAAAAATTAAAGCAAAAATATTCGAAATGTCGATTACTTCACGGGGAGCTTACTCTCTAAAATTAAATTCATATCTAAAACCTTTTCAGAAATTAATTATTATTTTTGTTCCCTTTTTGTTAATATTATTATTATCATTAATCATATCATACATTCATAACATTTAAAATATTTAAGACAGGAGTAATTATTCTAGTAGTGGACAAATCTACTATTTCAATAAAACAAGTCATTGTATGGGGGCGCCTGTATGATGCTGCACGCGCGAATTGGGAGCGTTTCATAAGTCGACAGATACACAAATGATGGGCTTTGAAATTTGTCACGTTAACGCTCTCACAGCCCATATTGATGAATTCAGACACTTCATGATTGAAAGGACTTATGACATAATTTGTATAAGCGAAAGCTGGCTCAAACCTAAAATAAAATCTGAAATAGTAAACATAGAAGGGTATATACTAATTAGGCAAGATAGAACATTACGGAATGGTGGGGTTGTAGCAATATATATTAAAAACAAACTGAAAGCAAAACAGATTACCTCCCCTTATTATCTATTGACATCTGAAGTGGAATTCATTATAACTGAAATATTAATAGGCAGGGAAATATTACTATTAATAGTTGTGTATCGGCCTCCCAAAAAAGGTTTTTACACGGATTTAGAAAATGCTTTACAGCAAATCCTGCCCCTATATTCGGATGTGGTGGTCATGGGTGATTTCAATGTAGATCTAATTACAAATTCCCCAGACAAAGACTACATAACTAATCTTTTTCACTCATTGGGGCTTACTATTCTCCCTATGAACGCAACTCATATCATGAGCACATCCCAAACGTGGCTCGATTTAATTATAGTAAATGATTCAATCTATGAAAAAATAATATCTAAAGGACAATTTGGGGTGCCTTTCCTCTCCGTCCATGACCTAATATTTATGAATCTCAACCTAGAAAAACCTAGATATACTCCTACATCCGTAACAAGACGGGACTTCAGAAACTTTAAGAAAGAAAATTTTTTGAATGATCTCTCTAGGGCTGACTATGCTAGAATTTACACAGAACAGGACATAAACATTAAAATAACATACTTAAATGACATTATACTTAATCTATTCGACAAACATGCGCCATTCAAGACTTGGACATATAAAAAATCCTCCTCGCCTTGGATAACAAATAAAATAAATGAGTTAATGAAAAAGAGAGACACTGTGAAGAGATGGGCAATAAGGGGAAAAAATCCTATATTATTTACGGAATTTAGGAAACTCAGAAATGAAGTCACATGCCAAATAAGAAAAAGCAGAGCGAACTTTTTTGAAAGAATCTTAATTCAAAATAAAAATATTTCTTCCGCGACAAATTTCTAAACTAGGACTACCCAAGTCAAAAGAACCTAACTCCCTCGAGATCGATGTTGATAGCTTGAATCAATACTTCGTCTCTTGTGGAGGGCAAGACAATAACCAAAATTTGACTACTGGTGATGAGCGGCTTGATCCAAGGACATCTCAAATTAAACATCTATTCAATGAACATAACTTTTACTTTCCTCACCTAGAACCCCAAGCTGTACTAGAGCAAGTATTAAGACCAGGAACAGAGGCAGTGGGGATTCATTGAAATTGATCAAACTCTCCGTGTCGTGCATCCTTCCTGTGTTAGTCCACATATATGATACGTCCCTACAAAAATGCATCTTTCCAGACATATGGAAGACTGCAATAATTCGTCCTATAGCTAAAACTAGGAATCCCCAAACCCAATCGGATTATAGACCCATCTCCCTTCTCTGCATCCTATCAAAGATCCTCGAGAGACTAGCTCATAACTATCTAGTCGCACATTTGGAAAAAAAATTCCTCATTAGATCCGTATCAGTCTGGATACCGACCCTCACACAGTACTCAGACGGCCTTACTGAAAATCACGGACGATATAAAAAAAAGCATAGATCAAAGGGAAATAACCGTCTTAGTCCTTTTCGATTTTACCAAGGCATTTGACCTAGTTGACCATGGGATTCTCCTGGCTAAACTCGAAAAATTCAAACTCTCGAGGGCATGCCTTGAGTGGATAGCTTCCTATTTATCCAACAGGAGACAATTAGTTGAGGATGGCAGGGGGAGACGTTCAGAAACATTGCCAATACGATCCCGGGTGGTCCAGGGGTCGGTCTTGGGGCCGCTGCTTTTCTCTCTGTTTGTTTCCGACCTGAGAGAATCGCTCACCTACTCGCGATATCATCTTTTCGCAGATGATCTGCAGATCTATATAACATCTACCCCTAAGGATATAACACAAAAGGTGGCACAACTCAACCAAGACATTAGAGCAGTGTGCGAGTGGGCCCAGAATAACAAATTAAAAATGAATGAGGTAAGACCAAAGCTATAATATTCGGCAGTGCCAGATTCATAAACGACCTAGCGGATGTGCCAGCGGTGATTGTAAATGGCAAACAAATTGAATTTAGCGAGAATGTAAAGAGTTTAGGGGTGACTCTCGATTCTAAATTAAATTGGGGTACGCATGTCTTGAACATCTCCCAGAAAGTTTTCAGGAGCCTGTACCAGTTTAAGAAAATAGGAAATGATTTCCCTCTATCAACAAAAAAACTGCTAGTAAGCTCGTTAATAATGCCCTCGTTTGACTATTGTTTTCTCGTTTACAACAACTTGTCGAAGGAACAGAGCAAGAGGCTAGACAGGGCATTAAACGCTTGCGTTCGTTTCATATTTGGCGCTCCCATAGATGCACACATCACCCCATACTATGTGAAGTTAGACTGGCTGAAGCTGGAAAAGAGGACAGTTCTTCTTGGGGGTATTCGCTTTCGAACTGCTAAACTCAAAGAGACCACAATATCTGTGTGAGGAGTTTCGCCCTGTCCACTCGGTCCGGTGTCGGGGTCTTCGATCAAGTGATTTGGATCTGATTGTTCCAAATCACAGAACCCAAACATACGCGGAGTCGTTCTTGATATCGGCTACAAAACTATGGAATAAAATTCCCATCGAAATAAGGAAGTCGAGAGGGCTGAGACGGTTCAGGGCGGAATTCCGTAGACATCTAACTGATGGGCAGTACGGAGGAAAAAAAAAATTGTGAAATGGAGCATGATAAATGAAGCTAAGTGGAAGTGGGAATAAAATCGAAATAACAAAAATGTGAATATTAAATACTAAATGTAATAATATATTATGCGTATGTATATTAGCTATTGAATCTATGAATAAGATAGCACCTATGTCATGAAAATGTAAATAATTGTAATAATGCTCAAAGAGTCAAATCGACTCAGAGCAAAATAAAGGAACAATCAATCAATCAATCAATCTCTCACCTTTTTGCATCTCCCTATTTTCTACTACATATTGATTCAGCTATTCGCCTCGCTTACATACAAGTATTTTTACAATAGTTTAACATAAAGGGCATTGTTATACCTCATATTACACTCTGCTAACAATATGGAGTATCTGAGGTCAAATGGCTTTGTTTATGCAAAAAATCTTGGCTGTTGTAATGTTAGCAGAGTGTAAAATGAGGTATAACAATGCCCTTTATGTTAAACTATTGTAAAAATACTTGTGTTAACATTGTAATTATTTTCAGCTTCCTCTGAAGAAGAAGAGCCCCTGGGCCTTCGAAATATCAGGATATTAAACTCATTTGGGGAAAATAAAAAATTTTTATTTTTGTTTTTCCCATCCTGCATCCTTGCCGAAAAATTAGCGTAGTTGACGAGTTTCGGTCTACAGAGGATTTTATTTTATCTTTTCAAATTTAAAATTATTTCCCAATATGCCATATATTATACCATATAGGTACGTATATATAAGGCTCTAGCTCCGAGGTGGGACTTAATTTTGGAGCTCACTGTACAAAGGAGAGTGAACGCATCGGCTATCATACTCTATATTTTTTAATTAAAACTTCATATAAAATAAAATAAAAAATGTATATATACGTAATAAATATATTCTTTTTATTTATAGAGATTTGTAAATAGCAAAATTTCAGAGAAGATTTTCTTTTGCTAATATTTATCTTTAAATATATACTATGTCATTGCGAGTATTTTTATCTTTTAAACATACATTTAAAGTGTTATATGTACGCACTATAAAAAAAAATATTCTGCATAAATTGAAGAAAAAAAATTTAATAAAAATTTTAAAATTGATCAGGAAAGGAAAATGAAATATCATTCACCAAAAAATTGATGGAGAGGCAGTGACGTAGCGACAGAGGAGCGAGTGGAGCGGCGGCTCCAGGGCGGAGGGCAGGGTGGGGGCGCCGGGCACATAATAAATAATACTTTTTATTTAATTTTTTGTCTATATTTTGATCCTTTTGTAGAACAAAAAATTATTTGGATCCTTTAATCAATTAATTTTTGCTTTGTTGTTTTTTGATAGAAATCTATGGATTTTTTTAATTTAAAATGACAAACGTTAGGATTCACGGCCAAAGATAAATAAATATATTATCCCGTTTTATTCAACTTTAATTTTAAAAGTAGACAAAATAAAATAAAAATATTGTTTTGTTGACTAAATATGTTTTTTTTTTTACTTTTAATATTGGCCTAATAAATTAGAAAAAGTGTTAGGGATAAATGTTTTAGATAGAATAAGATCAAGTGGGTTAGAGTGAATCGTTGATCTTACCTTCAACTGTTGATTGTAAATTGGACTGCATGATGAAATCGATTGCAGATTGCTGGTAGAGTTGATTTTGTAGATGATGATTTATAGATATAATAGATGATTGATATTGAGTGAGGATAGGAGGAGTAGATAAGAAGGATTTGAGGAGACCTACACTCACTCGATGGATAAACGTAACTAACTGATGATTTAAAATATGGAGACTTGCTTAGGTGAGTTAATTACTCACTTTCTCCATTGATGGCAGAGGAATTCATTTTTAAGTAATTTTGTACTTAACATTTCCCCCCGGCGTTCGAGGAACTCGAAGATATTTACAGATATACAATTAGATTTTTAATTGTATTGATATTGGAGAGTCATATTTAATTTATTTCTTTAAATATGGATGTGAAGATGAAAAAATCTTGATTTTGGATTGATGCAGTGATAAAATGATGATATGATGTACATATTTTGTATTTAGTCTTGAAGTAAGGGTGAGATATCAACAGCTGATCGTTTGATTATTCCTCTTGCTGTCTTAATTTTGACAACACGAACAATATTATCATCTCCTGGATGGATTTCCACTATTTTGCCAATTCTCCATTGTGCAGGAAGTGATTGTTTGTCCTTTACGAGGACAATGTCGTTGATTTTTAGTTGATATCCCTCTGATTTTAACCATTTGTTTCTTTGTTGCAAAGTATTTAAATATTCCAGATTCCACCTTTTCCAGAAAGATTGTTTTACTTGTTGTACAAGTTGCCAACGACCTAATCTATTTAGTTTTATATGAGATAAATCTTCTTCAGGAAGGGAGCGTAATGGTCTTCCAATCAAGAAGTGACCTGGAGTTAAAACGTCAACTTCGTTTGGATCATCAGATAAGGAGCATAATGGTCTGGAATTCATGATGGCTTCTATATTTACAAATAAAGTTGAATATTCTTCAAATGTTAAAATTTGTTCTCCAATTACGCGACGAATGTGATATTTTGCAGATTTAATTCCAGCTTCAAAAATACCACCAAAATGAGATGAAGCTGGTGGATTAAAATGCCAATTTATGGATTGGTGAGAGAGATAATTATTTATTTTCTCTCGATTTTCTTCTTGATTGAGATAATTTTCTATTTCAGAATAATAAGATCTTGCTCCTTGAAAATTGGTGCCTTTATCTGTGTATATATCAGAGCATAATTCTCGGCGACCAACGAATCGTTGAAGCGCAGCAATAAATGCATCGGTAGATAATTCCGAAACACATTCAAGATGAACAACTTTTGTGATGAAAAGACATAGATAGGCTTTGCCATATTTAATTGATCTTCCACTGTGAAATTTAATTTTGAAAGGTCCGCCGAAATCACAACCTGATTTCAGAAATGGAGAAGATTCTTGGATGCGGGAGGCAGGTAGATCTCCCATGAATGGATTGAGATATTTTGGTCTTGCCTTTATGCAGAAAACGCATTTAGATTAGATGCTGCGAATTGCTGATCGGGCTGACAAGATCCAAAATTTTCTACACACGAGTGATTGTGTAGTTCTTGGTCCAGCATGTAAAGATATTTCATGATAAAATTTTATTATGAGATTACTCAAAATACTCTCTTTTGGTAATAAAATAGGATATTTTTTCTCTTCAGATAGATTCGAATTTTTAAGTCTTCCACCTACTCTTAATAATCCTTGGTTATCAGTAAATGTATTTAAACGTTGAAAAATTCGATTGTTTTTATTTTTAAGATATTTATCTTGTACATATAAAATAATTGTATAAAGATCATTGTCAAATTCATTTTTACTTTCTCTTACCTATGTATATATGTAATATATATATTTAGAGAGAAAGTATTGGATTCATGTCAAAAATTCGATGTCGAGATTTTGATGGATCTTCACGTTTTGAGGTCCCCTGAATCCAAAAAAGTGGTTTTCGCGACATGGTCTGTCTCTCTGTGTGTGTGTGTGTGTGTGTGTGTGTGTGTATGTGTGTGTATGTGTGTGTGTGTGTTCAATTTTAAGCATGAAGGAATTGAGCTACGAGGTTGAAATTTTATATTTAAGTTAAACATCTCCCGGGACCGGAAAAATAAGCTTTTAATCAAAATCGGCCAAAGGGTACTAGTACTTTACTGATGTACTTTTTCAGTTTTTTTCGATTTTCTCAAAATTTGCTCCAACGATTTTTTTTTAAATTCAAAAATCAATTATTTTTTAGATGCTCTTTAAAATGTATATCTTCTGAAGACCACTTTACTCTTGTATTTCATAGGGAAGATAGGAAAAATGGTTGCCATGGTAACAAAATATAAATATTTTCCCATACTTATAAATTTTACATCTGAATTCAAATGTTCCGTACTGTCGGGAACTAAATATATGTCGACACAAAAAATCTGGTGTGACAAGCACAGAACACAACTTTCGATTACCGAAGGTAAGAGAAAGTTGTGTGCTGTGCGCCAGTCACACCAGATTTTTTGAAATAAATCCTATGATTCGATTTGATTTTAATCTAAAATTATGTAGGGCTCTTTTGATTCGGGCCACAACTCGAATCAATGTAAAATAATTAGAATATTTTGTTAATATATTTTCTAATAGATCATTTTCTTGAAAAGTTTCACAGATGAGTATAGATTTTTTTAATTCAGGTAAGTTATCTTCTTTAAAGATGGGTAAAAAAGAATTTGGCCAATTTTCAATAGGAGATTGTAACCAAATAGGTCCTTGAATCCAGTCATTGTTTGATAATAATTCTTTAGGATAACATCCTCTACTAATAAGATCAGCAGGATTTTCCTTTGAGGGTACATAATTCCAGATAAAATTTTTTATAATTCTTGGATTTTTTCCACTCTATGTGCAACGAAATTTTAAAGTTTATAAGATTCGATTATCATCCAGGCTAAAGCAACTTCGGAGTCTGAATAAGCAAAACAATTATTGATATTAAGTTTATTTTTAAGAATATTATAGACTAGCTGCGGTAGGGTTGCCTTCGGCAACCCTACCCTGCCTTCGGCAACCCTACCCCGCTAGGCCCTGGCGGGCGGCGTCTCGGGATATGACTAAGAGTTGTCCAGATAAATGTATTTTAATTAATTATGAGGAAGAGTTTTTATTTTTTATTTTAAATATTTGATTAATATATTTTTCAATTATTTACACCCTAAAAAAGCGTCATTTTAAATTTTATTAAAATCGAATGAAAAATAAATTTTAGGGGGGCAGGGGGGGGTGATTGAACTTTCTGAGGTCTAAAATACCAATTTTCAATTATTTACACCCTAAGAAAGCAACATTTTAAATTTTATTAAAATCGAATGAAAAATAAATTTCAGGGGGGGGGGCAGGGGGGTGATTGGACTTTCTGAGGTCTAAAATACCATTTTTCAATTATTTACACCCTAAGAAAGCCACATTTTAAATTTTATTAGAATCGAATTAAAAATAAATTTCAGGGAAGGCCCCCTGGTGATTGAACTTTCTGAGGTCTAAAATACCATTTTTCAATTATTTACACCCTAAGAAAGCCACATTTTAAATTTTATTAAAATCGAATGAAAAATAAATTTTAGGGGGGGCAGGGGGGTGATTGGACTTTCTGAGGTCTAAAATACCATTTTTCAAATATTTACACCCTAAGAAAGCCACATTTTAAATTTTATTAAAATCGAATGAAAAATAAATTTTAGGGGGGGGGCAGGGGGGGTGATTGAACTTTCTGAGGTCTAAAATACCATTTTTCAATTATTTACACCTTAAGAAAGCCACATTTTAAATTTTATTAAAATCGAATAAAAATTAAATTTTAGGGGGGGGCAGGGGGGGTGATTGGACTTTCTGAGGTCTAAAATATCATTTTTCAATTATTTACACCCTAAGAAAACCACATTTTAAATTTTATTAAAATCGAATGAAAAATAAATTTTAGGGGGGCAGGGGGGTGATTGAACTTTCTGAGGTCTAAAATACCATTTTTCAATTATTTACACCCTAAGAAAGCCACATTTTAAATTTTATTAAAATCGAATTAAAAATAAATTTTAGGGGGGGGGGCAGAGGGGGTGATTGGACTTTCTGAGGTCTAAAATACCATTTTTCAATTATTTACACCCTAAGAAAGCCACATTTTAAATTTTATTAAAATCGAATGAAAATTAAATTTTAGGGGGGTGAATGAACTTTCTGAGGTCTAAAATACCATTTTTCAATTATTTACACCCTAAGAAAGCCACATTTTAAATTTTATTAAAATCAAATGAAAAATAAAAAAAATAATAATTATAGGGGTGGGGGTGGGGGCGCAGAGCGGAAAAATCTTTTCAAATGTCGAATTGTTAGGGGGAGGAAGAGTTTTTATTTTTCATTTTAAAGATTTGATAAATATATTTTCCGTAAAGCGAGTTAGATCCTGTTTTCCAATGCTTTGCTATGGGGTAATTGATAACCCCCAAAAAGGGGGGGGTTCCCTACCCCTAATTCGATATAATGATAGCCTAAAACCACCCCCGGAAAATTCCCTACCCATTAAAAAAAACTCCATGAAAATCGGTCCAGTAGTTTCGGAGTCTATGCGTTACAAACAGACAGACAGACAGAGATTGTCTTTTATATAATAGTATAGATGTGATCAAGCATCTGAGATAACAATAAACAAGCAAGAAGTTCAAGTCTGGGGATAGATTGTAATTTTATCGGTGCAACTTTAGATTTTGAAGTTAAAAGTGATGTTTTTACTTCATTGTTTTCATTTATCGATCTTAGATAAATTACAGCTCCATAAGCCTTTTGACTTGCATCACAAAAGCCTATTAATTGACACTGAGTCGGGTTTTGGATTGTTGCATGTCGGGGAATATTTAATTTAGATAATAAGGGTACTTGTTGAGTGATAATCTCCCAAGTTTTCTCAAGTTGATTAGGAATTTTTTCATCCCATCCTAGTTTTTCTTCCCAGAGTTTTCTAATGATACATTTTGCTAAAATGATCACTGGACTCGCCCATCCTAGGGGGTCAAAGATGCGAGAAACATTTGATAAAATAGAACGTTTTGTTATTGGACCTCCAATGTCGATGGTTTTGAAACTAAATGTATCGATAGATGGATTCCATTTAATTCCTAAAACATTTAAAATGTCAGATGATCGATCTAACTCCATAGAGGTTTCACAATCTTCAGGATCAATATTTTTTAAAAGAGCTGGATGATTTGATGGCCATTTTCTTAATTGAAATTTTCCTTTCTCTAAAAGTTTTTTTTTTTTTTTTTTTTTTTATTGACTCCTGTTTATTTACAATCTGTCTTTGACAATAAGTAAAATGTGTAACTGTAGAGTTAAATTCTAGGAGGATTGCATCCAATGACACAATAGTCCGTGGTATCAAAAGTATTTCAACACAAAATTTTTATGAATATATTACAATTTAGGCTTTTTTTTTTCATATATCAGTTGTTCTTCTTTTTTTTAATCTACGTTTGATTGGTTTTTTTAGTAAGTTCTTTGTTAATTTGTTAGGGTGGATGTCGATCCGGGCGCGGTAGGCTCTGGTCCAACTGGATATTTCATCTTTGACGGATGGAATGTCTAACTCCTTTCTTATTTTTTCATTTGTCATGAACTCTGGGGCGTCCATGATCATTCGCAGGACCTTCGATTGGAACCGCTCCAGTATCTCGACGTTTGAGTTGGCTGCTGCTCCCCACAGTTGGATCCCATACGTCCAGATGGGCTTTAGCATGGCTTTATAAATTGTCATTTTACAATTGATGGACAGCTTGTATCTCCGGCCAATAAGCCAATATAGGCTTCTTATCCTGAGGCCAAGCTGTTTCCTTTTGGTGGAGATGTGTTTCTTCCAGGTAAGACGGCGGTCTAAATGTATTCCAAGATATTTTATGTCCTCACTTTGTGGAATGGGTTGACCGTTTAGTTTTATGTGTGGACATGTCTGTTTTTTGGTGGTGAATGTAATATGGGTTGATTTCGATTCGTTTACTTGAATACGCCATTTCTTAAACCATTTTTCTAGCTTGTTCATGTGGGTTTGCAAAATTTCTGAGGCTTTAGTCGGGTCGGTGTGTGAGGCCAGTATAGCTGTATCGTCGGCGAAGGTGGCAATGACTGTGTCTTGAGAAGTAGGGAGATCATTTGTGTAGATTAGGTATAGAATAGGGCCGAGGACACTTCCCTGTGGTACTCCTGAGTAAATTGGATACATTTTGGTTCTAACCTCCTCAAGTTTCACTCTAAAGAATCTATTCTCGACATATGACCTCAAGATTGTGTAGCAGCTTGCTGGGAAATGTTTTTTGATCTTGTATAGAAGTCCTGTGTGCCATACCTTATCGAAAGCCTGAGAAACATCGAGAAATGCTGCGGAGCAGTACCTCTTTTTTTCAAAGTCTTCATGGATTATATTCGTAATTCGGTGTACTTGTTCTATTGTTGAATGGTGTTGCCTAAATCCAAATTGGTAGTTTGGTATTATGTTATTTTTTTCAATGATAGGATTTAGTCTTTTAAGAAATAGTTTTTCAAAAACTTTGGAGACAATTGGCAGAAGACTGATTGGGCGAAAGGATTTGACATCTTGGGGATTTTTGCCTGGTTTGAGTATTAAAATTATTTCTGCTACTTTCCACTGTGGTGGGAAGTAACTTGTTTTTAAAATGGCATTAAATAGATAGGTTAGGTATCTGAATCCTTTATCAGGCATTTCTTTTAGGACTTTTCCAGTGATTAAATCATATCCTGGTGCTTTTCTGGTTCCGTATTTTTTACTTCTTTAAGAGTAAATGGTTTGATAACGAGTTGATGTTCATTGGTGTCGTTATCCGGTCCAACTAAATTCTCATCTTCATCACTATTACTTGTTGAAGGAGAATTGGGTGTAAAGGTATTAGAAAGATGGTCTGCAAACAACTCTGCTTTTTGGATGTTGTTTCTTGCCCAGTCACCTTGTCCTGTTCTTATAGGTGGGATAGATTTTTGGCCGTGTTTTAGGTTTTTAGTTGCTTTCCATAGGGAGTAATCAGTCCTTTCTGTGGCGTCCAGATTTTCAAGATAAGTTTGAATCGAATCCTCTTTTTCTCTAAGCAAATTTGCCTTTATATTTTTTATGCATTCGTTCAGTTTTCTTTTTAGTTCAGGAGATCTGGTAATTTGCCAGGCTTTCCTAATTTTTCTTTTCTGTGCGATCATTTTAGATGTACTCTCTGTTAGGTTATTATCTGTTTTTTTTTGTGTGTAGTAAAGGTGTTGAATTCCAAGAAGCTTGTTGAAGACAAATATTAAAGTTCTCAGCTGCATTTGTGATATCCTGTTCATTTTTTAGGGGGATAGATGTATTTAGGTTTGCTTCCATCAATTCTCTAAAAATTGTCCTCTAAAAGTAAAATAATTTGTTTTTGAGCATCAATAGCTTCATCGACTGATGGATAGCTGACGGTAATGTCATCAACAAATGTATAGTTTAATAAAATATTTTTGGCTATAGGAAAATGTTCTCCTTCGTCTTCTGCTAATTGCTGTAAGGTTCGCAAGGCGAGATAAGGTGCTGATGTAGTACCGTAAGAAATGGTATTAAGTTCATATTCTGATAAAGTTTTGTTTTGATCTTCAAATAAAATGTGTTGATATTTACGTTCTTCAGGTAATTTAAGATTTGTCTATACATTTTAATGATGTCAGATGTAAAGACAATAGGATGTATTCGAAAATTTACTATTATATCAAAGATATTTTTTTGTAATTTAGGGCCACTAAATAAAAATTCATTTAATGATTTATTGTTGATAGTTTTGGCCGATGAATTAAATACAACACGTAAACGAGTTGAGGTGCTTTCAGGTTTTAAAACAAAATGATAAGGTATAAAATGTGCTTGAGAGTTAGGATCAAAAGGTCCTATGCGTGTCATATGACTAAGGGTCCCATATTCTTGCATGAATGAAAAAGCTAAATATTTTTCGAAATCTATTATTTGAATAAGATAATACTGTGTTAGACACTACTGTGTTAGAGCAGATCCAGATATCTGTCCCTCTACTGGTTAACCAAGCGGCGCATAAGTGGAAAATTTTTCTTTAAAGTTTTTCACGTTTTCGTTACGAGTTAGTAACTTGCGCGACTAACTGCATATAAGGGGAAGTGAGTTTTATTGGTGCAGGTCGAGAGTCCGGTGGCCTGGTGCAATGGATAGCACGCCTATGCCTCGGAAAGGCGGAGATCCTGGGTTCGATTCCCGGGGGCCATGGGATGTTTGGCCTCATCAATAAAGAACACTCACATGTCTTGTTAAATGGATGAAAAAAAGATTTTAGATCTGGTTGATTTTCTATTCTTTTGTTGATTCTGATTAAACTTTTTTGAGCAATAGGTATTGATTCTTGATTAAGGGGTGGTTCTTCTTTCAGTAGAATTGGAACGACATAGCGTCCTGATGTTTCACGATAATGATTTTCTTGAAATAATTTTTCACATTTTTCATAAATTGGATTTAAAATAGGTTTTTCTGGTAATTCTTATAACGACCAAAATCGTTGAATATCTGATTCGATTGTAAATAAAATACTTTAGGTTCAAGTTCCTTTAAATCATTTACTTTCCCAATAAAACATCAACCGAAGATTGTGTTGATAGCCGGCCGGCCCGAAATTAAATATGAAAATGTTCCTGAATATTTTGAAAGATTGCAAGACAATTTGGTAAAATTTCATAAAAATTAGCGTTCTAAAATTGGGAAAAGTCAATTTATTCAAAAGGAATATTATGATGGTAAATGTTTTGGGAAACCGTTTCAGTCATACGAAAAAGTTTGGTTATGCATGAAGAAGAAGCTATCGGATGTGGATACTTAATAGATGGCCATGATGAATAAAAAAAGAAGATAGTTCTTCGGAATCGGCTAAAACCTTGTGCGGGAACATGAACTTAGTGTGATTAATAAAAAACAAACTACTGCGTTAGCCTGTCATGCCTACGAGCACCGTCATAATTTCGATTTTGAAAATTATAAAATCATTTATCAAGACGAGAATACTTTCAGAAGAGAATTTATTGAAATGGTCGCCATCCAAAAATATAAAGGGCGATCATGCAATTACAAAATTGACCTCGAAAATTTAAGTGTGCTTTATGAGCTTCTAATTAATCTTTTAAAATTATAGGGGAGATAAAATAGGGTTAACATTATTTGAGGGGGAAAAAAAAAGAAATTTAATTAAAAACATTTTAAATTATTTAATAGAATCTAATTTAATTAATAGATAACTTATTTTTATTTTTATAACATTCTAATTTCCCGTTGCTTTGTTTTTTTTTTTTTTTTTTCTTTAATAATTTTCTGAGAACTCATGTTTTATTTTTATATATTACAAGACGAGATCAAAAAAAATTTGTCTTTCAATCTTGGTCGTCGGTGAGGGCTGTTCACACACCTCAACAGCCTAAAGCTGCATAATATACAATTGTCGTATTTATTAAATTACTATGCACAATACATGTTATTTTTTTCATTGTGTGTACAAAATAAAAATATTCATCTATCATTCAACAATTAATTCGTAAGCATTTTTTAACTACTTTCTGTAAATAATATAATTGTAATGATATTTGTACTAAATTAATAAATATTTGACGGCCACAGGTCCTGAAGATGGGAGCGATGCGTTCCCGAAACGTAGACGAAATAATATAAAGGTTTTTTATTCTCGCTGGCTGCCCTACTCATAGAGTTCCTTTCTTAAAACCTTGTTATTCTACTACAGATGATATTTCTGATGATTTGAGTGATCCACCTGTTGAAGAACAGAATGTGATACTCAAAAAATTGTTTGGCTATCCCTCTCGAGAATTTAAGCCTTCAACAGTTCGATATTCTCCATAACCTCAAGGAACGAGAAAACCACCACTACGGTTGGGTTTATGAACAACTCGTCAGTAAGTGGGCAACGTTTCCTCGGAAGGGGATAATGTTATGATTGTAATGTTTAAGTTTTTTGGTTTCTGAGTAACGGATGTTTTATTCATATTATTGTTATTATGATGTTTTGAAAATTGAAAATAATCTATTTTTTTTTTCTGAGATCAACTAGTATCTTTAATAATTGAATAAACGTAAACATGTTTTGAGGTTCCCTGAGTCCAAAATAGTGGGTCCCGCAAATTGGTCTGTGATCGTGTGTGTGTTTAATTTAAAGCATGAAGGAATTAAGCTAGGTGGTTGAAATTTTATATTTAAATTAGGCACCTTCCTGTCCACACTGTGGACATTTTTAACCAAGGAAGAAATGAGCTACAATGTTGAAATTTTATATTTAGGCTAAGTTAGGCACCTCTATGAGGCTTGAAAATAAGCTTTTAAACAAAATCGACCAAAAAAGTACTAGTACTTTACTGGTGTACTTTTTCAGTTTTTTCGATTTTCTCTTAATTTGCCCCAACGATTTTGATTAAAATTCAAAAATCAATAATTTGTTAGATTCTCTTTAAAATGTATAATATATTCTCATTTTAATTATTAAATTTAATTTTAACAAAGATTAAAATTACTTTAAAGAAAAAATTTAAGGAGATAATTCCTTATTCAATAAAAAATATATAGGTCTATCTAATCACGGCATCTGGTATTTCTGAGCTACTTGGATGCGTACAAATAAAAAAATAAAATGATTAAAATAATTAATTAGGGGGGAACTCGTAAACTACAAACTTACTTCGTTTGCACTTAATTATAAAAAAATAGTAATACTATTTTTAAATTTTCTACAAGAAAATAAATGTCATAATAAGTAAGGTTAAGTAATTTTTTTTTTAGAATTTCAATAGAGATATTTATAATAAAATTTTATATACAGTACTATATTTTCTATGTTGGTGAATCAGAAGAAGACCAGAAACAGGAAAACCTAAAAAAAAAACTTCTTTCTAGAGAATTTTCTCTTTGGCCATCCCATCTTGCGGTTTAAAAGACGTCGATTGTATAAAAATAAACAAGAATTATAATCATTTCCCAAGAAAGATAAATGTTGCGCTACTTTTGAAAAATCCCTATATATAGAAGGATGTTTCTTTAGCATGACACACATTCCGCTATTTGCTCATGCTTTATAAATTTTTTTCTTAAAGAAAAAAAATCTTTTGTTTTATTTATTCAACTAAAAGAATAAGTAAATAATATTTCAAATTATTTATTGTTAAGGAAAAATAGAAACTATAATCAGGGTGATTTTGAGGTTTGCTACTTGAAATCTCAATATAATATCACTTCGATTTAACGTCTTATTTTGGAAATTTTTATCAAAAAAATTAGTTTTTTTTCGAAATTTTTTTATAATTTAAGTGGATTGCATCAAAGCATTTTCTTCAAAATGACAGCATCCTTCAAATTTCCCTTTCCGTTTGATGTTCATTTCATTGAGCTATTGAAGCATTTAATGGGAATGAGTTAAAAATTCGAAACTTAATCGCTAAGACGCGTCACGGTGAACCATTGAGCCGAGGTTAATATAGAAAATTATTATCATTAAATAATAAATAAAAAAAAACAAAAAAAAACCTATAGATAAAAAATTTTCTATTCATCTCTATAACGGGACTAAATATAAATTTAGTAACAAAATTTTTAATTTTCACCTTCTCAATCAAAAAGTTTTAACATTAATACTCTTTACTTTCTCGTATAGAATATAAAGAGAAAGTATTGTAATCGTGAAAAAATTCGACTTCGAGATTTTGATGTTTCTCCAGGTTTTAGACCTCCCTGAGTCCAAAAATACCATTTTTGGCATTATGTCTGTGTGTGTGTCCGTGTGTGTGTGAACACGATTGCTTAAAAACCAAAGCAGCTAGATGGATGAAATTTGGTATATGCTCCTTACACTAAAATTGTAGACATCTATCAACTTTTGGAGTGAATACGTCACTTGGAAGTAGTACTTTACCTAATAAGTTTTTTCAGAAATTTCGAAATTTTCAATTTCTTTGTTATATTATGATAAAATACTCAATTTTAAAAAGTTTTTATTCTTTGATATTTTTCCGAAAACTGAATAGTTTTTGGAATAATCACAGAAGAAAAAGACATTTTTCGTAAATTTTGGAAAGAAAAATCAAAACAAAATTATACAGGTGTCATTAAAAAACATGTAAATATAAACAAATGATTTTGTGAAACAAATGAATGATATATCATTTAATATATCGTTATTAATTATCTTTTCTATATTCAATATATCTTTTCAATAAGGTACCTTTTATCTTTTTATCTCAAATTTCTTCTCATTCATCCTCATTTTGATACATTTTCACCTATCGCACTTTTTTCATCTTAATTTAATTTTATTAAAGTTCCATTCTTGGAATTTACATTTATAAATTATAAAAATTCGATTTTAAATTAATTTTACCTTTATGCCTTGGTCTTATCTTTTCAAAGAATTCTATTCTATCGATGTATTTTAAAATAAGTTCACTTTAATTAATATTTATTTAAATACACAATTCACAAAAAATGGCTTTTCAGGAATTAAAAGTTATTTTTTCTCATTCTCTTAAAACCGATGAAATTCTGGAAACATTTAATGAACATTATGCCTTATTTCTATCACGTGAAACAACACCGAAAAATTTGCAAATTATCAAAAATCACGTTTCATATCTGGAGCAATTGTTATCTCTTCTTAGGGAATCTCATAGTAAAATTCTTGAAATTACATGCACCAAGGAAGACACCGAAAAATATTATGAAAAATCTAAATTGAAGATGAAGAGTATTGAGAGAATGTATTTTGAAATGAAAGATAAATTACTCACAACCTCAGATGCCCCCCCTCCCAGGGCCATCTAATCAACCCCTATCATTTCATTTTCCTAAAATGGCAATCAAACATTTTAACGGTCACCCTGATGAATGGAGTGAATTTTATCATCAATTTCTCAATTTAATTCATAACAATTCCCAATTCTCAAATGTAACCAAATTTCACTATTTAGTTAGTTAGCGCCCTTCATGATTCAGCCTTAATACTTATCAAGGACATTCCAATCACAGATTCAAATTATCAAATCGCCTTTGATAAATTAGTCGATAGATATCAAGATCGAAGGAGATTAGTGTAATTTCACTTAAATAAAATTATTAATATAAAACCTATCACAAATGACCATTTTGAATCTTCTTTACAAACCTTCACAGATATCTTATCAGCAAATTATAAATCTCTTTTAAATTTAAAAATTGAAAATTTAGGAGAGGTTGTACAGTCAGCGCCAAAAGTGCCTGATTTCGATGCCTTGAGCTTAGGCAACCAATATGCAGAGCCGTCGGATTAGTTGCGTTAAAAGTAGCTTCGCCCCTTCTGTTTCATTAAAAAAGATTATTTATTTATTTTAAAAATATTTATGAATTCTAAAATATTTTTATATTATTAATAAAATTAAATTAAAACTTTTTTCTCATATTTTTTTATAATTTAGTTAAGAAATTTTTGTTTTAATCTGTGAAGAAATTAATTAGTGATAAAATTAGAATTGAAGCTTAAATAAAAATATACATTTAATTAACATATTATTAATTCTTTTAAGTTATGTCAAATTAGGGGTAGGGAACCCCCCCCTCCCTTATCTGGGGCTCACTAATGTTTCAAAGGAAAGCATACATTAGCAAATCTTTCAAATGGAATATAAAAAATCTTCCTCCTCATAAAAGTCTACGTTTCAAAAAGACTCTTCGACCCCCCCCCCCCCCCCCTAAAATTATTTTCTTTTATTTTTCAATTGATTTTAATAAAATTTAAAATTAGGCTTCATTAGGGAGTAACTAATTGAAAAATGGTATTTTAGACCTCAACAAATTCTATCGCCCCCCCCCCCCTTACAATTTATTTTCCACTCGATTTTATTAAAATTTAAAATTAGACTTCTCTATGGTGTAAATGATTGAAAAATTATATTCCAGACTTCAGAAAATTCTATCGGTCCTACTCCCCTCCACCAATAAAATCTGTTTTCCACTCGATTTTATATTAACCGAAATTAATTAATTACAAAATAGATACCAGGGTGGTTAATACCACAGGTTAAAACCGGTTTTAACCGTCTTCCATTTAAATCAATTTTGACCAATGGTTTTTAATGAAATAAATAAATTTCATATCGTATGCTTATATTTCGGGAAAATTACATAATTATATTACATAAAACCATGGGCGTAGCCAGACATCTTGTTAGGGGGGGGGGGCAACGCCTCTTTAGGGCGAGAGGAGGGGGGTTGCAATTAATATATACATAGATTATTAATTATTTATTTAGATAAAAAAAAATTAAATTAATGTAATGGATTGTGGCGTTAAAAAAAATTCCCTATGAGAAAAATATTTGTTTGTTTGTTTTTTTAATTTTCAGGACAAGCCAGAGGGGGGGGGCAACGGCCCCCCTGCCTCCCCCTGGCTACGCCCATGCATAAAACATCATACAGAAATAGAAGATCTAAAAAACTGAACTTGAACTAAACATAAATTTTTTATTTACATGAAATATTATTAAGTAATGTTTTCAATAAAATAAAATAAATAAAACTAAAACAACACTTAATACATGTTTTTTATGGTAGCTTTCATTATTTGTCGTGTTAATTGCTTGATTTTAATTTTGCACTTTCTGAGGGTTTTTTTAAATTAAATTCAGCAGTAAAATAAGATATTAATAAAAAAAAAAATTGATTTAAAGGATTTTAATAAAGTCCTATTATGGGAAACTAAATACGTATATCCCGACATAAAAAACCTGGTGTGACTGGCCGCACCACACAAACTATCTCTTCCATCCGCTATTTGAAAGTTGTTTTCTGTGCTTGCACACCAGATTTTTTGTGTTAAGATATATATACATATACCGGTATATTTTTAACTTTGCCCACCAACCATAGGTTGGGCAGGGAAAGTTACCGTAATGTAATCGTGAAAAAAATCGAAATTTTTCTGAAGCTGCCAAAATGCGTTTTGAAGTCCCCTGAATCCATTTAAGTAGTTTTTGGAATGATGTCTGTGTGTGTGTGTGTGTGTGTGTGTGTCTGTCTTTCTGTGTGTGTCTGTGGTAATATTTTTCGTCAACGAAAACTCAAAAACTATTCACCCAATTGTTTTGAAATTTTGCACACATAAACTAGAGGTAAATAAAGGTCAAGAACTGAAAAGCTTTTGGTAAACATCGGGCCATTAGGGGGGACCAATATTTTTTTCTTTCATAACCTATAATTTTTTTTTATATATTCAGAAACTAGACTTTTTCCCGAGTAAAATGATATATAATATTTGTATCCTAATTTGTCAGAAATTTGTTAAAAAATTACTTAAATTCGAAAATTGTGCATAGCAACAGAGCAAAATCAAAACAAATAAACAAACGCGTTGCGTTATTTCTTTGGATAATGGGCGAGCAAA
The DNA here is from genome assembly GCA_023213315.1 of Euborellia annulipes. Taxonomy (NCBI): domain Eukaryota; kingdom Metazoa; phylum Arthropoda; class Insecta; order Dermaptera; family Anisolabididae; genus Euborellia; species Euborellia annulipes. The sequence goes on from JAKCPI010017044.1 coordinate 55,711, forward strand.
GTTGTGCGCTCAGCTTAGTCCGACCCTTGATTTTTTATTTAATTTAAGGCCTTTTTCGGTATCGGAGGCCATTTAGACTCCGTCCCTATTTATTCAAATTGATTGGTAGCCAATTCAAATGAAACTTGAATTGAAATGAGAAGAGACTTGGCAACTATGGAGAAATAATGGCAACACTGCATTACAAAGACATATGGAGAAACAAATTTGAGCAAAAAACCTTTCTGGGTTCAAAAAATGTATTTGTAACGAATAAAATTTTATTAAAAATTCACTTAGAAATTTGATTCAAAGATCAAAATCAGATGATTTTTTCCAATTAACAAAGATAAAATGTTAAAATTAATCAAAAACTATTAATTTTTCATTAAAAATTTTTAATAAATCATTAAATGCATTTTACCTCTTTTGTTATTTAAAACACAAAAGAAGAGGGCAAGGGACCTTTCTAGGGTATCTTTTTGACTCGAACCATTTTATTTAAAAAGAAGGTATAAACAACCTTTTCTTTTGTGTTTTAAATAACAAAAGAAGTCAAATGCATTTAATGATTTATTAAAAATTTTTATAAAAAATTAATAGTTTTTGATTAATTTTAACATTTTATCTTTGTTAATTGGAAAAAATCATCTGATTTTGATCTTTGAATCAAATTCCTAAGTGAATTTTTAATAAAATTTTATTCGTTACAAATACATTTTTTGAACCCAGAAAGGTTTTTTGCTCAAATTTGTTTCTCCATATGTCTTTGTAATGCAGTGTTGCCATTATTTCTCCATAGTTGCCAAGTCTCTTCTCATTTCAATTCAAGTTTCATTTGAATTGGCTACCAATCAATCGAAATAAATAAGAACGGGGTCTAAACAGTGGCGGATTAATGCAATTTTGTCGGGGGGCGGTTTTTTTTTTTTTTTTTTTATTTAAGGACTTTGTGGTCATCTATGGCCATTTAGACCCCTTCCCTATTTATTTAAATTGATTGGTAACAAATTCAATTGAAATTAAAGCCCGGAAATCATAATTTCTTTAGATTACTAGTTTTTATAACATTGTGAATTTCTTCTCGGGGGGGGGGGGGGCGATCGCCCCCCTCGCCACCCCCTTTAATCCGCCCTTGGGTCTAAATGACCTTAGATGCCAAAAAATAAATAAATTAAATAAATAAAAAAAATAGAAAAAAAAAAGATTTTTATAAATAAAATGAAAATAATTATATTAATCCAAAAAAGAGTTGTGTCTATCGCAAAGTTTTTAAATTTAAATAAATTAAATTACTAAACTAAAAAACAAAATTTTTATGTTTTTTCAAAGATGAAATTATTTACCAAAAGTAGAAAAAAAGAAATCAAGGGGAGGAGGGGTTAGAAGAAACAAGCCCCCCGGTTAGGCGAGACTAGTATCTTATTAATATATTTTTGATAAAATTTTCTTTCCTAATATGTTAATAAATAATATGAATGAATAGTTAATGATCATGAAGCAAGATATTTTTTGTTTTATGCATGGGCGTAGCCAGGGGGAGGCAGGGGGGGGCCGTTGCCCCCCTCTGGCCTGTCCTAAAAATTAAAAAAACAAACAAATATATTTTTCTCATAGGGAATAGTCTGCCCAGTGGCGTAACGTACGCCCCCGCAGACCCCGCGATGCGGGGGGGCCCCGGACCTTGGGGGGCCCTCGGGCCGGGCCGGGCTAAAAAACTGTAGCTCCGATAAAAAAGGAAAAATTTAGATAAAAAAAAAGATAATGAAAATTTCTCTTTGAGAGGGCTCGGGGCCCCCAGGGCCCGATAAAAACGGTAAAAAATAATGAAAATTTCTCTTTGAGAGGGCCCGGGTCCTCAGAGCTCCGGTAAAAACGGTAAAAAATTTAATGAAAATTTCTCTTTGAGAGAGCCCGGGGCCCTCAGAGTTCAGGGATATACGGTATTTTAAAAATATTTTTTGTATGGTCTAATAATGGGGCCCGAAATAAAGGTTTGCGGGGGGGGCCCTGCTAAAAAACGTTACGCTAGTGGCTACGCCCATGGTTTTATGTAATATAATTATGTAATTTTCCCGAAATATAAGCATACGATATGAAATTTATTTATTTCATTAAAAACCATTGGTCAAAATTGATTTAAATGGAAGACGGTTAAAACCGGTTTTAACCTGTGGTATTAACCACCCTGGTATCTATTTTGTAATTAATTAATTTCGGTTAATATAAAATCGAGTGGAAAACAGATTTTATTGGTGGAGGGGAGTAGGACCGATAGAATTTTCTGAAGTCTGGAATATAATTTTTCAATCATTTACACCATAGAGAAGTCTAATTTTAAATTTTAATAAAATCGAGTGGAAAATAAATTGTAAGGGGGGGGGGGGGGCGATAGAATTTGTTGAGGTCTAAAATACCATTTTTCAATTAGTTACTCCCTAATGAAGCCTAATTTTAAATTTTATTAAAATCAATTGAAAAATAAAAGAAAATAATTTTAGGGGGGGGGGGGGGGGGTCGAAGAGTCTTTTTGAAACGTAGACTTTTATGAGGAGGAAGATTTTTTATATTCCATTTGAAAGATTTGCTAATGTATGCTTTCCTTTGAAACATTAGTGAGCCCCAGATAAGGGAGGGGGGGTTCCCTACCCCTAATTTGACATAACTTAAAAGAATTAATAATATGTTAATTAAATGTATATTTTTATTTAAGCTTCAATTCTAATTTTATCACTAATTAATTTCTTCACAGATTAAAACAAAAATTTCTTAACTAAATTATAAAAAAATATGAGAAAAAAGTTTTAATTTAATTTTATTAATAATATAAAAATATTTTAGAATTCATAAATATTTTTAAAATAAATAAATAATCTTTTTTAATGAAACAGAAGGGGCGAAGCTACTTTTAACGCAACTCATCCGACGGCTCTGCATATTGGTTGCCTAAGCTCAAGGCATCGAAATCAGGCACTTTTGGCGCTGACTGTACTTTTTCAATTAGCATATATCATATATATCTTCATACGTCAGCAAAAAAGCAATTTGAAATTAATCGAGTTTCTAAAGACCCTCCACAATTAAAATAGCTTTTAACATTTTTATCAAATTATTCAAAACACCTAGCTAATGTGAATTTATTGGAAAGGCCTATAAAATCTTCGACTACCCCTCGATCACCTATAAAAACTCGAAGTGTAACTATTGCTGGATCGCAGCCATGGGCTTGCCTTATCTGCACTCAATCGGGTCATTCCATATATAAATGCCCACTTTTTCGATCACTCACCCCCCAACAACGATGGGATAAATTAAAGGGGGTTAAAATCTGCCTTAATTGCTTACATCCCGCACAACACGAAACCGGCGCGTCTCCCAAAGCTACCTACTCCTCTCCCTTCAGCTCTTCACCGCACGTTATCTCACCGGCTGTTTGTCATGATAGCACCATCGCACCGGCTACTATCTTAGGGACAGTTATTTTAAATATAGAGGATTCAAATGGCAATTATCGTCCTATTAGAGGAATAATTGACAGTGGAGCTCACCATTGTTGCATTACATATTCTTGCCTCCAAGAATTAAACTTATCTAATGAAAAATGCCCGTTTAATATCACTGGCATCTCTGCTACACATGTCCCTCCCAGAGGTGTCTGTAATGTCCGAATAAAAGGCAATGATCAAAATCAAAATATTATCGAAACATTAGCTATTGTTTTTGATTCCATTATTTATGACTAGAGACCGGATTTTAAGCAAAATGCTTATTGCTGAATTTTATAAGCAGCCATTAGATATTTAATTTCTATACGAATTAGGAAAAACTAAGTGCATTGAGATTGCATTTTTTATGCTTTTTTTGCTTTTTTTGAGTTTTCATGCTTTTTTTCCCTTTCGTGCTTATTTGAACTTATTTTACGAATATTTATATATTTTTTTTTTTTTTTTTTATTAAAAAACTTTTTTCCCATTCACACACGCATACACCAGGGGCGTATATCAGGGGGGGAGGCCGCCCCCCCCAAATTTTCCAAAAACCCCGCAGTGTGAAAAAATACAGCCCTTTAAAAAAAATTTTTCCGCAGGGTGAAAAAATTTGGTTCCGCAAAAAAAAAAAAATTTCGCAGGGCGGGGCGGAATAAATTTAGTTTCTTTAAAAAAAAAAAATGTGTATATGCCATTGGTATGAGTAAAAATTGCTTATTAGATGCTTTTTTTCAACTTTTATGCTTATTTAACAACTTTTTATTCAAGTTTTTTATGCTTTTTTAAGCACTTTTTTTCCATTTTTTTATGCTTTTTTGTCCGGTCTCTATTTATGACCTACTTTCTGAATTTATAACTGATGAACTTCCCCCCGAGATTAAAAATTTAAAACTCCCAGACCCGCATTTTAGTAACCCAGGGAAAATTAGTTTCTCATCGGGGCAGATATCTTACCTGATATAGTGCCCGACTCATGTATTAAATCACAATCTAATTATCCTTCCGCTTTTAAAACAATATTTGGTTATACTTTCATTGGAAATAATAATTATATTAATAATAATAAATTATAATCATCAAATATCTTTTTAACTAATTGTGAATTTGATTTAGAAAAATTCTGCTCACTAGAACAAGTTCCTGAAAACCCTATTAAAAACCACATCGATGACGAATGTGAAGCACTATCAGGAACCCTCAGGTCGCTATGTGGTCCCACTTATGTTGAAAGAGGTTCCAACTACCCTCGAAAACTCTTTAAACATGGCCCACGCCAGTTTAAAGCGCCTAATCATAAGATTAAATAAAAATCATTCACTTAAATTTAATTATAAAGCTTTTATGGACGAATATCTTCAACTCGGCCATATGTCTTATATCGGACCTCTCAATTTAAACTCACCGGCTCATTTCATCCCTCATCACCCCGTGGTCAAACTAACTGACTGACTCGCAGATGAAGGTCAGGGTAGTTTTTAATTCATCCGCAAAAACAATTAACGATCACAGTTTAAATTATTATTTACATACTGGTCCAAAACTTCAAAAAAATATATTTGATATCATAACAGTTCTTCGAATTCACCCCTTTGTTTTTACCGCCGATGCTCAACACATGTATCGACAAATTCTTATCAGACCTGAAGATCGAATATTCCAACACATTTTGTGGTATGACTTCACCACCCAAGAGGTGATGGAATATGAACTTAACACCATTGCTTATGGAACCTCAGGTCCTTATCTGGCCCTTCGTACCTGTCAACAATTAGCCCAGGACGAGGGTGACGATTATCCTCTTGGACGGGATATCCTTTTAAATCACACTTATATCGATGATTGTGCTAATGGCTTTTCATCCCTTGATGGGGCTTTAGAAGACCAATCACAATTTATCACCCCTCTAAGTAAGGGAGGATTTCGCTTGCATAAATGGGCTGCTAATCATCCTTCTTTATTAGAAAAAAATAGATGTTAATGACCGAGAAAGCTCATGTGATTTTACTAAATCTGGGGCAATTTTAAATTTGTTAGGAATCAAATGGCTTCCACAAAAAGAACTATCTTATCTGATCTAGCCAAGGTCTTTGATCCAGCTGGTTTTATCTCACCAGTTACTTTCTTAAGTAAATCATTGGTTCAAAGTCTTTGGCGTAATAGCTATGATTGGGATACTGAACTACCGTTACATATTTCTAACAAGTGGGAAACTATTATTCGAGAAAAGCCTCTTTTAATGAATATTCAAATTTCCCGTATGATTACCATTTAGCAGACTGTAGAGTGTCAACTAATAGGCTTTTCAGATGCGAATATTTCAGGCTACTCATCTGTTATTTATCTTAGTTCCATTAACACCAAAGTTAGGGAAAAATATCAATCTAATTCTTAACATACAGTCCATTAATTCTGGTCCTTCGAGCCGGATTTGAACCAGCGACCTCTCCTAGCCTCTAAGACAAAAGTTTCCCCTATTAAAACTCTATCTATTCCCCGTCTTGAGTTACTTCTATTATCTAATCTTATAAATCATTATTGTAAAATTCTTTCGGTAGTTTTCTTCAGGTGTACCGCTGCTGTTCGGCGGGATAGAGGTAAATATATAGAAAATTATATTTGTTTTATTTGCACTATATGGTTGTAATTTTATTTACACTTAAATTTATGTAACTTTATTTAGAATAATATAAAATTTTAAAAAAATCAGAGCCCTTGGGGGGGGGGGGCAAATGCCCCCTGCCCCCTCAGGCCGACTAGAGTAATCATTGCCCTAACAAAATAAACAACAATATACGAAGAATCGATATATGGAGAAATTTTTTTTTTTAATAAAATAGGAAATCACTCCCAATTATTAGTAGTATTTTTTTGGCTAAATCCTATAATACGGTAAGTAAATTTTTATTAATATTGGGAAGTTTTTCAGGGAGAATTCACCCTCCCTTCCCTTTATTAGCCTAAAAGAGGTGTCGGGAAGCCAATTTGATTGAGATATATGCCAAAATAAGGAAAATTTTGGAGAAATACGAGGACCACATTAACCATTAAAAATATATATTTTTACTTACTTTTTGGGTTTTTTCTTTCTCCATTGTACCCCCCAGGGATGGCGCCTTGTCGTGGCGGGGGGGCTTGCGTGCCCTAGTGAAGTGGAGGGCTATGCCGGACAGGGATACCCATACCGGACAGGCCTCTACCGAAGGGTCTGACAAAGACATCCCCCCCCTAATCCAGGGTGTTAAGCGTTCCGTGCCCATTGGAGGTTTGCAGCCAGGGGGTATACAGGCTGTATTCTAACGGAGCCTCCCGGACACCAGCCCGAATCCGGGAGTATGTAGGGCTTGCCATGCTGTGGGGCTCCGGCATGGTCGACCGTCCTTTCCTCCACTACACCTTGGCCTCGGGTCATACCGGGGGCTGCACGCGACCGCTGGTCGCGACCAGCGGTCGCGTGCAGCCCTTGGTGTGGCCTCAACCACGGGGCCGTAAGAACCAGATGTTTCAAAATAATAAATTTAATAAACCTAAATCCTCATCTACCCGAGAAGGGAGATCTCCTACCCGGGAAGGGAGGACCAATCCATCCATTCCATCCCAGAGAGGGAGAGGCGTGCCTACCCAGAAAAGGGAACACACTTCTACCCACAGAGGGAAAATGGGCCATCCTAAACAAGCCCCCGGTACCGTGCTCAAAAATCCTGAGCCCGGGCCAGCTACCGGAGGCAACACTAAGAGAGCACCCATGGACACCAAACCAGGGACTAGCACTCCAAAAAACGATCCTGGTCCAAGCGGAACAGGGTCTACAACCAGCAGGCACATTGGGCCATCCCTTCAGGCCTACAGGAATAGAAGGGCCGCCTACAGACTGGTAGGCAGGCTCAAAGACATCCCTGAAAAGGATCTAACGGAGCCAGAAAGAGATTCCCTGCAATGGGCCAAAAAAGTGATAACCGAAAGAGAGGAATCACTTAAGGAAAAGAGAAAGCGCAGGCCAAAAGGCCGCGCTCCAATGAAGACATCCAACCTCAAGCCAAAAAGGCGAGGCAAGGACCTTCCCCTCGACAAGATCCACGACCCTCAAATGAGGCCAGTAAGGATCAAATACAATGGGCAGTGATTGACAAGAGCAATCCGGACGGGACCATCTCACCGGGTAACTGGAAGATGGTCGAAGTCGCCCTCCTCAAAGTATACAAGGAGGTCATGAAGGAGAACCCTGGACCTCCACCACGATGCCGAGATGCAGGATGGCATCAAGGGCATGTCAAGCTGATCTCTTGCGCAGATCAGAGATCAGCTGACCTATACAAGCTGGCAATTTCCAAATTGGGAGAGGTATGGCCCGGGTCGAGACTCGAGGCTGTTATAGAGGACATGATCCCGAACAGACCGAGGTCTCGCACCCGTATTCCAATAGAACCCTCAGATCCCCAGGAAATCTTGGAAATAATCCAGCTCTCCAACCCCGATCTCCCCACTCATGACTGGAAAGTAGCCAAAGTGGGTGAAATCGTAGGAAATTCCAGGCAAGCCATCGTAATACTCAATGAAGAATCACTGGCACCTCTAAAGAACACCAGTGGAGAGATCAGCTACGGATTCGACTCGATCTCCCTGCGTGTCTACAGGAAGGACTCCCGGAGGTCCAACAAGGAAAAGGGGGAGTCGGAGGAACCTCCAAAACCGGACAAAGGGGATCCCCTGATGGACGTGCAGGATACCGACAGTCTGTCATCCCTTGATGGGGACAGCGAGGTCCGAGCCACAGGTGAACTTCTGGAGAGACTTCAGACCATAGAGGATGAAGATCTCCTCCTAAACGAAGAAAATGGCTCCAGGACCAAAGAGAGGAAGGAGCCTGCAGGGGATGAAAGTGGTGCAAATTAACCTGCACCACTCCAAAGCAGCTTCGGCTGCTCTATCACTCCGCCTGACATCAAAAGGAGAGGATGTGATTTTAGTCCAAGAACCATGGGTTGTACAAGACCAGGTGAAGGGACTAAAATCCAAAAACTACAGGATTTTCTACATGCAGGATTCAGGTAAACCCAGATCCTGTATTATTATAAGGAATACCTACAATACTTTCAGGATTTCTGAATTCTGCGACAGAGACACAGTGGTAATTGCGGTGGAACTCCAATCGCAAACCATCTGGCTAGCCTCCACTTACATGGCATACGACGACACCGAGCCTCCTCCTCCCAGCAAACTTCAGAAAGCCATTGCGGAAGCAGGCAAGAGAAGGATGCCATTGATAATCGGAGCAGATGCGAACGCACACCACACTTCATGGGGCAGCACAAACTCCAACAATCGAGGTGAGTTACTCTTTGATTATATCCTTAGTAATAATCTTGAGATATGTAATTTGGGAGATACTCCTACCTTTATTAACTCAATTAGGCGAGAAGTTCTGGACATTACACTTGTCAATGAACAATCAGCTGATTTGGTAAAAAATTGGAGAGTTCTGGAAGAACACTCCTTCTCTGACCACCAGTACATAGGGTTCAGTCTGGAACTGAAGAAGCCAGACTCATCCGTGTACTGGAACAGGAAAAACACTAACTGGGAAAAATATAAAACCATCCTTAGTAGACTCCTACCACACAAACCAGTCAAACCCGTAACAAGGGAAGATCTGGATAAAGCCGTAGGAACTCTCACGCAAGCCTGCAATCAAGCAGCCAGAGACGCATGCCCAGTCCATGTGATAAGAGGCAAGCAAAAACCACCTGGGTGGAAGCCTGAAATATCAACCCAACGAAGGGAATGTCGCAGGCTATTCAATCTGGCCAAAGTCACCAACAAATGGGAAGAATACAAGGCCAGTCTAAGAGAATTCAAAAAACAAGTTAGGAAAGCACAAAGAACCTCCTGGCAAACCTTCTGCACTAAGATGGAAGGAATACCTGAGGCAAACAGAATGCGCAAAATCCTAGCCACTAACCCAGAAATGCCTGAATACATCAAAACGGTGGGAGGCAGCTGGAGCTCATCAAGCTCGGAAACACTAGAGCTACTTATGGATACCCACTTCCCAGGTTGTAAACTGGAAGAACCTCGACAGCCAACTTCTATAAGAAGTTATGATTATGCCCACAAAATAGTCAAGAAAGACGTGTTACGATGGGCCATAAATGGGTTCATGCCATATAAAGCGGCCGGGCCTGATGGCATTATTCCGGCAGAGTTACAGGTGGCCCAGGAGGAGATCATTCCGTGGCTGGAGGTAATCTTCGGGGCTTGCCTTAATCTCTGCTACGTACCAAAGCTGTGGAGGGAGGTCAGAGTTGTCTTTATACCCAAAGGGGGAAGGACATCTCACTGCATGGCCAAGGATTTTAGACCAATTAGTCTATCATCATTCTTCCTAAAGACGCTGGAGAGACTCATGGAAAACCACATGAAGGGAAGTATTGAGCCTTCGAGATGGTCCGAATCTCAACACGCATATAGAAAAGGGAAATCTGTAGAAACAGCCCTACATACTCTGATTCATAAAATTGAAAAATCTATGCATCACAAAGAGAACACACTGGTAGCCTTCCTAGATATAGAAGGAGCCTTCAATAATATCAAGCCAGACGCGATAATCTCATCTCTGGTGGGTCTAGGGGTAGACACACCACTTAAGGAGTTCATCAACCAACTGCTAAGAAGCAGAGTGATAAACTCTGAATTAGGGAAAGCCACGATAAGGAGATATCCGGTGAGGGGCACACCTCAAGGAGGAGTTCTATCACCTCTCCTGTGGAACTTAACCCTCAACAAAATACTAGTGGAACTGGACCAGGCAGGCTGCGAGGTAGTCGCCTATGCTGACGATATTGCCTTGGCGGCATCTGGAAAATTTCTAGATACGCTCTCATCCTTGCTACAGAGAGCTCTGACGAGGCTAACTAAATGGTGCAGTGAATGCGGACTTGGAGTGAATCCAATGAAGACAGAGTTGGTCCTCTACACAAAAAAGAGAAAGATCCCCCACTTTACTTTACCGTCGGTAGGGGGAGTAACACTACGCCTTTCAGATCAAGCTAAATTTCTGGGATTAACCCTAGATAACAAGCTAAACTGGAACCGTAATACACAAGAAAGGACAAGGAAAGCTTTATGTGCCCTGTATACTTGCAAAAAAGCCATAGGAAAGAAATGGGGCTTGCAACCCAGAATCACCTACTGGCTCTACAAAGTGGTTATTAGGCCCCTATTAATGTATGGTGTAGTGGTGTGGTGGACTGCCCTGAAGAAAGGAACCCACCAAAGAGAGTTGGGCAAGGTACAGAGACTAGCTGAGGTACTGTGTACTGGCTGTCTTCGCACAACCCCATCCAAAGCACTAGACACCATCCTTTATTTAGAGCCGTTAGATCTCCTTGGAGAACAAGTAGCGGCTAGTGCAGCTCTGAGGCTAAACATGATTAACCCGTGGAGGGAAACACACTTTGGCCACTCCATGATTCTGCAGGAGTTCAGAGATCTGTCAAAGAACATCGATTACGTAATCCCCCAACCCTTCTTCGAGAACAAGTTCTCTACTCTAATCCCTTCAAGGGAAGAATGGAACAGTAACTCGATTCTCCATTGCGAAGCCTTAACTGTATATACAGATGGGTCGAAGCTAGAGAACAGACTGGGGGGCGGTGTTTTTTCCGAACACATGGACTTCAGCTTCTCCTTTCGCCTACCTGATCACTGTAGTGTGTTCCAGGCGGAGGTTATAGCCATTAAAGAAGCAGTAAGCTGGATACAGAAAGAAGCAATGCCTGGCAGCGAAATTCGTATCCTCACAGACAGCCAAGCGGCTATTAAATCCCTACAGGGAGCATCCATAACTTCTAAGGTTGCTCTGAACTGTCGCAATGCTTTAAACAAGGCGGCGGAGAGGTTCGGGGTACACTTAATTTGGGTGCCAGGACACAGAAACATTATAGGAAACTGCAAAGCCGATGAATTGGCTAGGGCAGGTACCTTACTACCAGCTCAGAGAATTACCGAACAACCCGGAATTCCGATGGCCACATGTAAACTCCTAATCAAAGAGAGGATCATAGCACGCGCAAATCAAAGGTGGCTAGATGAAAGCACGTGTACCATCGCCAAACAATTATGGCCAGAATACAGTCTCCAGCGAACGAAACACTTAATCTCGATAGGCAGAGACTCTATAGCCAGGGTAGTAGCTGTACTCACCGGACACTGGCTAGCAGGAAGGCATGCCAGTAGAATGGGGCTCCCATCAAACGACTGCTGCAGGGCATGTTCAGAGGTGGACGAGGAGGAAACGGTCGTCCATTACCTCTGTCAATGTCCTGCTCTGATGCACACTAGAAGAAACTCATTAGGAGAGTTCTTCTATGGTAATCTAGCGGAACTAGGATCAACTGATATCAGGGATCTTATGAAATTCATTAACCGCTCCGGATGGTTTAAGGAGCATCGGTGAAGGAGGGGGGACAACCCCGCCGTGGTATCACAAAGGGCCTAGTTGGCCTAAGTGTGTTCCCTCTCTGGGAACGGCCACTTCAACCTAACCTAACCTTCTCCATTGTAATTTAGTTGACAAAAACCTTGCGCCTGACCTATTCTGATTGAGATAAGTAAAGAAATTTATTAAATAGAGAAAATATAAAAAATAATTTTATCGAAAATTGTTTATTATTTTTTACTTTCTCTTACCTATGTATATATGTAATATATATATAGAGAGAAAGTATTGGATTCATGTCAAAAATTCGATGTCGAGATTTTGATGGATCTTCACGTTTTGAGGTCCCCTGAATCCAAAAAAGTGGTTTTTGCGACATGGTCTGTCTGTGTGTGTGTCTGTGTGTCTGTGTGTGTGTGTGTCTGTGAACAAAATATCTCAAGAACGAAAAGAGCTAGGAAGTTGAAATTTTATATTTAAGTTAGGCACCCCCATGGGACGTGACACGAAGCTTTTGAACAAAATCGACCAAAGAGTACTAGCACTTTACTGATTCACTTTTTCAGTTTTTTTCGATTTTCTCAAAATTTGCTCCAACGATTTTTTTTAAAATTCAAAAATCAATTATTTTTTAGATTCTCTATAAAATGTATATTCTCATTTTGTGATTGAAATCTTCTGAAGACCACTTTACTCTTGTACTCCATAGAAAAGATAGGAGAAATGGTTGCCATGGTATCAAAATATAAATATTTTCCCATACTTATAAATTTTACATCTTGAATTCAATTGTACCCTACTGTCGGAAACTAAATACATGTCGACACAAAAAATCTGGTGTGACAAGCACAGTACACAACTTTCGATTACCGAAGGTAAGAGAAAGTTGTGTGCTGTGCGCCAGTCACACCAGATTTTTTAATATTGAACGATAAAGGAGCTAACTTCATGTTGTATTAAAAGTTAAGGTATTCACTGACTTTTTTTTTTTAGTAAAAAGGCTCGAGTTTGCTACACTTATTAAGAACATCTTTGGGTCCGCGGGCCACCGATGGAGACCCGTGTCTTTTGGTTCTTATATTTAAATTTAAATAAAAAATATCCACCCAGAATATATTAAAGAAGTTGCAGGGATCCCTTGTCCGAGAGCCGCCGGAGGCGGCTCGAGACCTTCGGTTAATTAAGGTCGGTTCTGTTTTAGATTAAAAAATATTCATCCAAATATTTTAAAGAACTTGCAGGGATCCCTTGTCCGAGAGCCGCCGGAGGCGGCTCGAGACCTTCGGTTTTAAGTTCGGTTATTTTATTTTTAGAAAAAAATTCAAAACAACTAGGGAATTCTCGGCTTCGGTTCGGTTCGGTTTCGATTAAAGAAAATTTAAAAAAACTAGGGAATTCTCTGCCTTAGTGACAAAACAAATAGCATGCCTAAATGAAAAAAAAAAAAAACGAAAGAATCATGAATGTTGGGATAATGTCAAAAGTGGTCAAAAGTGTAAACTAGTCAGCCAGTGCGAGGGCTTGCTACTTTATTCTGAAGATTAACCGAAAAAATTATTCTTTGTTTTTTTTTTTTTTTTTTTTTTTTCAATTATCATCTGAAGTTAGCTCCTTTATCATTCTTTATTAAAAAAAAAAAAATAAACAATTTTTAATAAAATTATTTTTTATATTTTCAAATCTATTTAATAAATTTCTTTACTTATCTCAATCAGAATAGGTCAGTCGCAAGGTTTTTGTCATCTAAATTACAATGGAGAAAGAAAAAACCCAAAAAAAGTAAGTAAAAATATATATTTTTAATGGTTAATGTGGTCCTCGTATTTCTTCAAAATTTTCCTTATTTTGGCATATATCTCGATCAAATTGGCTTACCGACACCTCTTTTAGGCTAATAAAGGGAAGGGAGGGTGAATTCTCCCTGAAAAACTTCCCAATATTAATAAAAATTTACTTACCGTATTATAGGATCACGCCATTTTTTTTTTTTTATTTATCAAATTAATTAGTATTAAAAATAAATTTTTGTTGTTTTCAGACTTCTAAATCTGTACTAGGACACAGAAAAATGAGTTTTTCTTTGTTATTATTAATGAAAAAAAATTCCTAGAATTTATCTCCATTTTAAATTTTGCTCCAATGTATTATTTTAATTATTCATAAAGTTAATAAACAAAGCATAATCGTGTCTCTAATTATCATTTTTGAATAATGAATGTAAAGCATTTTGTTTACATCTTTTCCTTGTATTAATTAATAACAATCAAAGAAAGGAAGGTTTTTTGAATTCTATCTTGATTTGGTTTTATTTTTATTTTTTAGTTAGATTAAAGCATCATCAATCTTTCGGAACATTTCTTAAACTAGAGCTTATCTAAAAGTAAAAAAAATGGTTACGAAAAAATAATGACGCCATAGCATCTTCTATTCCTTTTTTATGATTTTATTATCTTACAAATCTACATAAGTTATATATATATATATATATATATATATATATTAGGGTGTCCCTTATATGGGCAAAAAAATTTTTTTTTTAAATACCGGAACGCATACCCTCTAATTTTTTTCAAGCTACTAAGCCTTACTTATATATGAAATTTTATTCACCTACGTTGACGTTAACCCGTGCCGACCTGCCCGCAAAGTTTTTGAAAATAGTCGTTTTTGAGAATCTCTTGATATATACCTAGATTATCGCAATTAAGTAAGTATTAGGTAGACAATTAAGTAAAAACAAAAAAAAAAAACACCTCAAAAGCCCTTTATTGGTTTTTTGAATTTCGGACCTTAAGGGCCCAAAATCGCCTTGGGAAAAAATGCATTTTTTAATTAAATTTTTGACTTTCTTTAATTACGTTTAAACGATATGAGATATCAATTAGCTCTCTTCGCCAAAAGTTTCTTTAAATAAATATCTCGAAAAGGTTTTCAGGGTTTTTTGAAATTCGGATCCTAAACCTGTATTATGGATAAAGTTTCTACCGTAGGCTCTAGTTGAAATATTTTGAAAATTAAAATATGAAAATAAAACCTTCGGTTATTGGTTCCAAGTTATTTATTAATTATAAATCAACACTAATTAAGTATTTTGGCACTAATATTTATATTTAACAGTGGAAGATCATAATTATTTTTTTTTTTTAAACTTTGAGTCTCTTGGGCCACCTCAAGATATTCTCGTATTAAGAAATAAAAATAGGGGGTAAATAGTCACATTATGGAACAACTTTTCCAGGGTAGCCCGTTTTGAAATTCGAAAAAAAAAAAAAAAAATTTCGCTCCACCCTATTAGTCATATCCCGAGACGCCGCCCGTTAGGGCCTAGCGGAGGTTGGTTTGCCGAAGGCAACCCTACCGTCGCTAGTTTTTTCTATATTTCATTAAAAGCGATATTTCGGCGACGACAGCAAGACATCATGAGGCATAAAAAATTATTTTTGAAACATTCTTTTTAACTCACCACTCTCTTCTCACGAATGTCCCTCTTTTTCGTTATTTTATAAATCCACTGAAGAAGAAGTGCCAATAAGCCTCCGAAACATTTGGAAATATTACCTTATGTTTAATAAAAAATTGCTGAATTACCATACAAACAGAGTACAACCGACAAATAGAGCGAGGGCGCGCAACTCTATCCGCACAGCTTGTATGGCCATGTTTCGGAGCTAGTCGGCACGGGTTGCAGTGCCCCAAATATGCTAAAATTTTATTTGTGAGTATTTTAGGGGCAAATGAAAAAAACTAGGCCCTATGCGTTCCAAAATAAATACTTTGAAAAATAAGGGACACCCTAATATATATATATATATTAAAGTGTAAAATTGCTTCTTTGGTAGGGGCTATATACACTAAGTTTAATTAATTTAATAATAAGAGTTTGTAATGTATGTAAGCATTAATTAAAAGGTTATTAATTATTATAAATGAATGGTAGACATTTTATATAAATATTTTCTTTATTCAACTCCAAAATATTCTAATTATTATCAAATTTTATAATTATTTTTATTTATTTATATTTTTACATTACATTTTTCTATTATAAATTTAATTTAGAACATTAGAAGTCGATCAAGGTCATTTCCCCCACTCCGCAACTCAAAGGAGGAGGGGCAAGCGCTCGCACACCCCTCTCAGAGAAAACAAAGCGACGCCACAGACAGGAGACGCAATTCAACCCTTAAACGCTGAACATCTCGTTTAATTGGTGCTTACCTTAAAACAAATAATTACTTATTAACGATCATTAAAAACATCAAGATAAACTTCAAATCACATTACTCACCTAAGAAATACCTGGCCGTGTTGTCTACCTGGCGTCTCTCCACACACGACCACGGCAATCATCTTCTGACTCCAGGGTACAGACCCCAGTGTCTACACAAATCTTCTTTCAACGGTACCAACAAGATAAGTGCCAACCCTTTTATCCCCATTATCATCGCGACCCATTTGTGAAGTGTTATTCTTTTAATTAAATAATTTCATTAAAAAAAGCGCTTAACTTTAACTTTAAATTACTTATTTCTTACTTAAAAATCGAGCTCGTATAATTACTTTCAATATAATCTTAAGATTTTGTTATAATATTTCTTTAAATAATTCATTTAAATAATTCACTTAATTACACTAATTAATTAATTAATTAATAATAAAGCGAAGCAGATTAAGATACTCTACCACAACAATAAAAATATATTTGAATCTTGTAAAAAAAAACAACAATTACATATTTTTTTAATTAAACTTCCTAATTTTTAAACTCATCTTTTTGTTTTTATTTCATTCCTATTGAATATCTCTAAGAATGTTATTAAGGTTGTGTGAATAATTAAATACACACACACACACCCCCAACCAATATACCATAATAAGTTGAAGGTAGGGGAAAATGAATAAATAAAAAAAATTAGAGATTAAGGATTTGTTTATTAAATTAAAAGATTGTTTGAATGATGGTTTTCGTTTAATAACAATTGAAATGGTTGAAATTAGTCATTGGCTTCGCTACAATGACTTGTGGGGTTTAACACAGTGGTAGAATTATGTATCTATTTCGACGGGCTCAGGCGCATAACATTGCATTTGCTCAAGTATATTTAAAATATTAAGACTGGATTAAGATGTATGAATTTTGATTTGAGCTTTTTGTTTAATAGTAGTACATTTGAATTGAGTAATTTATTTAAGAATAAAAAAATTTTCATAAAATTTTTTTTTGGACATGATTTATCATATATATAACACACACGTGGATTTGGTGAGAACAATAAAAAAATTGAAGCGGACTTATCTCGGTTGACCCGCAGGAGTTGTGGCGTGGGCAAAATCGCTGATGGCTTCCTCCGGCCTGAGGAAGGCGATGATGATTTGCCGAAATGGCGAGGGATTCCTCCAATAACTCGGAAGGATGGGGCCCGTATCTCTCACTCTTATTTATATCAAATGTTACAATTTGAAACCTCTCTTGATGAGGTAGTTTTATTTTTGAATGGGGTGGTCTTCTTTAATAAAAAAATTTTATACGAATTTCACCAGAATAAAACTCAAAAAAAAACTTCTTCGCTCTTCACTATTAGATAGAGCCACATATAAATAGTTATAGGCGTTTAGAGAGAGAGAGAGAGCCAGGATGAGCTCCTCTCCGGTCGGCAATTGTAAGAAGAATAAAAATTTTTAATTGGGCCTTGGTGTGTGTGAGTGTGTGTGTTTGTTTTAATTTGAAATCTGATCTTTAAATTTTTTTTTTATTCGCAATTTATATTATTTAATCAAAATTTTTGTAAATTCATGAAATAGAAAAATAAAAATATTTATTTTAAATTAAAGATTGAATGTGAGAAAGAAAGGAAAAAAAAATTATACATTGATTACTGAGCTCCGTCATGAAAAATTAAGTTTAAATATATAAAAAAATGACAAATAGTTTATACTATTATAATATATATATATATATATATATATTAGGGTGCCACTTATTTTTCAATTTTCTTTTATGGAGTAGTGCCGGGCGGAATTTTGTTCCATTATATCCAAAAGTAAGTCCTATAAAATATTAGCTCAAAATAATAATATTAAGACGTGGCGCTCTTGCCCTATTTTTTTTAAATATCATTAAAATCACTCTTTTCGTTTTGGGTAATAATATATGTGCTTGTAATTTTATTTTAATGTTGACTAGCCATAATTTGAAAATTTAAATACTAAATATCTTTTTTACATAGGCATAACTTAAATATAAACGAACATTATAATGAAAAGTTACATATTCTACGTGAATGTTTTTTGTAAGACTTCTCTTGTTGGCCTAGGATATTTTCGCGGGTATTCTTGGACTGTCTGTAACAAATAAAAACACAAATGTATATATAAGGTTATTAATCATGCCAATTTCAGATAATATAAAATGTAGCCTAAGTCACCTGCACTAAAAATTGCTTTTGATCCTCATCCAGTGTAATTTTATCGTTGAAATCCTCTATTAGTTTGATACCCCTTTCTGTCGGATCATTCACAACCTTCAGTTCTTTCAAGAGATGTTTTCCTAATTACAGATTCAATTACAGAGGACACCAAATTAAAGATAGCTCAAAAATTATTAGCGGAAATGGATCTAAAATTAGCAAGTAAAAATTCTCTAAATTTATTACGTACATGTGAAATAGGAAATTTTTTGCATTTTCACCCATAAAAATGGATTACTTCTCTAGGATACCAAAAAGGAAAACATCTCTTGAAAGAACTGAAGGTTGTAAATGATCCGACAGAAAGGGGTATCAAACTAATAGAGGATTTCAACGATAAAATTACACTGGATGAGGATCAAAAGCAATTTTTAGTGCATATGACTTAGGCTACATTTTATATTTTCCGAAATTGGCATGATTAATAACCTTCTAAATACATTTGTGTTTTTATTTGTTACAGACAGTCCAAGAATACCCGCCAAAATATCCTAGGCCCACAAGATAAGTCTTACAAAAAACATTCACGTAGAATATGTAACTTTTCATTATAATGTTCGTTTATATTTAAGTTATGCCTATGTAAAAAAGATATTTAGTATTTAAATTTTCAAATTATGGCTAGTCAACATTAAAATAAAATTACAAGCACATATATTATTACCCAAAACGAAAAAAGTGATTTTAATGATATTTAAAAAAAATAGGGCAAGAGCGCCACGTCTTAATATTGGCCAATAAAATAAATAGAGAATTATTAAAATTTGGTTTGTTTTTTAATAAATTGCAAAGGAGTAGTGGCTGAATGTGACTTATGATTAATGAATAAGAGAAAAGGCAGCCAAAAGCAAAACAAAAGAAATTTTTTTATTTGTAGCTTTATTAAGTATCAATGTCGATGTTTCGGCAGATTTTTTTGGTCTTCTTCAAGACATATACAATGTTTACTTCGAGCTTAAAGGAGGCTCTTGGCAACGACGAATGTACACACTAATAATATGTTAGGAGTTGCCAAGAGCCTCCTTTAAGCTCGAAGTAAACATTGTAAACGGTAAGTCCTGAAGGTCAGAAAAATCGGCAGAAACGTCGACATTGATACTTAATAAAGCTAAAAATAAAAAAAAATGATTTTGTTTTGGTTTTGGTTGATTTTCTTATTCATTAATAAATATATGATTTCTGCTTCCCCCCCCTCCCTCTGTCGCCAGAGGGGCAAGGGCACATCCCCTCCCCCCATTTTGAAACCTATGATCACTTTAATAAAGAAAGTCACTAGTTTTAATATAATATACAGTAAAATTTAAAAAATCACTTAATAGAAACTCAATATTCCTTAAGAGGGTGATCACTGAAAACTTTAAGAGACGAGCGCCACGTGTTAACACCCTTCAATTTAGCTCAAATTTGGCTGACAACCTTTTAACATTCAAAGGAACAAAATTCCGCCCGGCACTTGTCAAAATTTGAAAAAAAAATTTTGACCTCTTATAATAAGTGGCACCCTAATATATATATGTAATTTTAAATTTCTATAAAATCAGAGAAAAAAATTTTTTTTTTTTTAGCATATCAAATAAAGGATGTTCATGTTTTTTACGGTGGTTGGGCATCTAGAAATGAAAATTTATATATAATAAATTGCTTTTTTCTAGTCAGTCAAGTGATTGATATGTAAAGAATAATAAACAAGAGACATTTATGAAATATTTGTTGACACCTTCTGTGACCAGTTTATGACCAACGATTGAAATTGCATTACATTAGAGTACATAAATGTTTCTTAAATATTATTATTTATAAATTTACGTAATTTAAATATTAATTTTTCCTAACAAAGATACAATATGATAAACGCCATGTTGTAAAATTGAAATTTTTGTTATTCATAAAAAAAAAACAAAAGATATAATTTTTATTCTAATGATTTCATAATTTTTTTTTTTTTTTTTTTTTTTTTTTTGGAATGGGTGCATAAGGTCCCAAGACCTTTAATGACCAGTGGTCACAAGCAGTCAGGAAGAAAATAAAAACAAAAGGAGAAGCATAAAAGGGAAACTCAACTACGGGAACTGAGAAGATACCTGTTGAGGTTAGACTTGAAAGTTTGAAGATTGTAGGGTTTGGGGAAGATAGACGCAGGGAGCTTGTTCCAATCACGGGAGGTCATGGGGACAAAGGAAGATTGGAATTGACTAGTTCTGTTAGTCGTGATCTTAAAATGTTGAATGCTTGAAATAAACTATGGTTATTTTTCAAAATTTTAATCTCATATTTGGACAATTTATACACTGTTACGTTCCAGCATCCCCTGGAACCCGGGGAGGGGGTAGTTCGCGCGACCCTGAGTGCTAGCCCTCCCCGGGTAGGGGATGAGGGAGGGGAACGTAAGACGGAAAAATTTAGAAAGACACGAGTGGAGTGTCCAGTCAGTCTCCAGTTGAGTCTCAAAGAGAGTGGTCGTAAAGACATTGCGCCCCAGTCACCCCGAAGCGTGGGTTCAACCAATCAATAAAAAAAAATAAATATCTAAAAGAATTAAAAATGTGTTTTACTTGTCGAATACCCCCCCATAACCTGACGGAACCAAAGGAAACCTGCGTCGAGGAGCACAACAAGGGATTTTCACCTTCGAGGTCCAGCCGCTCGGTCTTTCGGAGGTGTAAAATCGCAACAACACAATAGAGAATCCTAAATAAATACAATATTTCATAAGAATTGGAAAAAAAAATTTTAAATGCGTAAAAAGTTCCAAAGGGGACCGACCCCCTTTTGAATCGAAATTAACATACAAATCCCTATAGGAAATTAACATTGTTTCTATGGAAGGAAGTAGCGGAAAGTGAATTTAAAACGAGTAGAAAGAGAGAGACGATAATGTTTACAAGTGAGAGAGAGAGAGATATGTTTTCTATGAAACAATTAAAGTCCGAAACAAAATAAAAATAAACGAGCATCTAATTAATAATTGATTTATATGAATTTTAATTTTCTAATAAAAAGAAAAAGACTTAAATTCTGTTACCATTGCAACCATCCTATCTTTCCTATGAAGAACAAGAGTAAAGTAGTCTTCAGAAGATTTAAAAGGCAAAATGAGAATGTACATTTTAAAGAGCATCTGATTTATGAAATTAAAAAAAAAATCCTTGGAACGAATTTTGAGAAAATCAAAAAAAATCTGAAAAATTATATCAGTAAAGTACTAGTACTTTTTGGACGATTTTGTTTAAAAACTTATTTACACGAGTTCGGAAAGTGCCTAACTTAAATATAAAATTTCAACCTCCTAGCTCATTTCCTTCATGGTCAAAAATGTCCACACACACGCAGAGAAATAGAGACACACACGCACACAGACCAATTTGCGGGACCCACTTTTTTGGACGCGGGGGACCTCAAAACATGTATATCCATCAAAATCTCGACATCGAATTTTTGACATGATCGCAATAAGTACTTTCTCTCTCTATATATTTCATATATAGGGTAAGAGAAAGTAAAAAGTGGTTTCGCAACATGGCCTGTCTCTGTATGTGTGTGAACAAATTATCTCAAGAACGAAAAGAGCTAGGAGGTTGAAATGTTATATTTAAGAAAGGTACCCCCCTGGGACGTGACACGAAGCCTTTGAACAAAATCGGCCAAAAAGTACTAGTACTTTATTGATGTACAGTGAGGGACAATATTAAGTCCCACCCAGAGGCCTACTTGCTTTTAAGGGGCCCTTACACGATCAATCATACTGTCAGTCTGATTGAATCAGTCCAACCTTCAGTATTTTCTTCATTCAAGTATAATTTTACACGTAGCATTCAGACTACCAGTCAGAATAAAGTTCTTTTTAGCTCATTCGACTGTGGGAAGCCACTAATTTTTCTTCTTAACTAAACTAACTTTGTTCCCTGCCACTAAATAACAATAAAAAAACAAAAAGAAAACGGCCATCAGTCTTCAGTCTTGCCCATACACGTTCAGTCAAAACGCCAATCAGCTCAAATACTGTCAGTATGATTGATCGTGTAAGGGCCCCTTTAGATAGAGCATAGGCAACTTTACAGCAGTCTGTATATTGAGTTTCTTCCAAATGGACATATCCCCTGTAGTTTTAGCTTAACAAAAAAAATTCAACAAAAGGCCGGCCAGGGCAAGGGACCCTACCATTTCTTTTGTTATTAAATACACAAATTTGGTGCTGGCTGTGTCTTTTACAGAGCCGCACAGTGGTTCCAAATCACGAAAACGTGGTCAAAAGTCGAAAACGTCATTTAATCTCTCTGAAATTCAATATACACAGGTTTTTGAGTTCGCTTATTTCGAATTTGATATTATTTTATCAAAAAAAAAAAATAAATATGGCGTTGCCAATATGGGGAAATTAAAAAAAATAATCCGATTTCAATAAAAATTGATATTGGATGGTTTCCGAGGTCGCGGAGGAGGAATTGGAGTCAGTCAGTGAAATTTAAAACTTTAAAATTTTGCCGAAGGCGAAAGATTGCAAAATTTCCAAACAGTGAGCAAGATTAAATTTGATGCATTTGCTCGCCGAAAGCGGGCAAGAAAGTCGAAGGGGCGCAGCCCCCTGGTAAGTGGGGAAACCATAATATAAAGCGCTAGTATTTATATTTAAAATGCAGGAAAAGTGGTTTGAGAGTGGGATGTCGTGGGACTTTTTACTTTTTGACTTTTGAATTTTTGCGATTTCTGTAATGCAAAAAAAAATAAGACGTTATTTGAAATGCTCCTATTATTTAACTATCAAATTTTATTACATTTTTTTTACATTGTTGAAATTTAGTTACTTTCAGTCGTTGATTCCATTTGACGAAATTAAAATTACCAGAAGCACAATGAAATGGAGAGCGATAGAAAAGGATGCTTATTTGCGTTCGGGGCGAGCTCCCGATTGTTGTCAAAAACGCTCCGATTCAAATAGATTTTGAGAGCCAGATAAGTGCAGATGATTCTCAAAAACGGTCGTTCCTTATCGTAAATATATTATTAAAACTATTTAGGGGGTTAAAAGTTCCCAAATTGAAACTTTATTTTTGGACTTTTGGCCACGTTTTGGGGATTTCGAACCACTGTGAGCCGGTGATCTTTTAACGTGACAACGCCTTTGCCTGACTACAAACTAATTTTACTTTCTCTTTTCTATATATGAAATATATAGATAGAAAGTACTGTTTTTTTTTTTTTTAATTTGTTCCTATTAACAAACATGTTCTTACTATGCATAGTAACAATATAGGACAGGTGTGGCCAAACTTTTGATTTTAGAGTTATTAATCTCGGTTTTTTTTTTTATATATATAGTCTATTAGAGTTTTTTTTTTCTGCTCAAATTGACATCACATTTAGTCTGATATGATAAGACGTTCGGAATCTACAGTGGTTAAAACTATCACATTAGAATTTACCTCCGCGCGGCAAAATGAAATAATAGGAAAAAAATATGGTGAAATCTTTAGTTGAATAACCATTCTTTCTAACCGCATATTCAACATAATTATACCTCTTAAGACAAAGGAGTTATTCAAGCCGCTAACTTTTTCGTGCTGCCTCCCTACCCGGGCATAGCAAAATGATAATTGAGGTCCAGCTAAACTAAAGCTCTCTCAAACATAAAGTTAGGAGATATTCAAGATTTAGACTTGTTCATTTGTAGAGAGAGAGAAGGAGGGGAAAAATAAATTCAATACATTTGAATTTTACTTTTCTTATTTTCTATTTAATTACTAAATAATATAAATTCTGTAGATTTGGCGTCAAATGTCCAATATATACTGGTAGATAGCAGGGATGTAGTGGAGCGGGAACGCTGGGAACCGCGTTCCCACACTGGTTTCACTCATTAAAAAAAAAAAATAATAATAATAACAAATAAAATTAAAATTATTTAAGCAAGTAAATAAAATAATACTTTAC
The DNA here is from genome assembly GCA_023213315.1 of Euborellia annulipes. NCBI lineage: Eukaryota > Metazoa > Arthropoda > Insecta > Dermaptera > Anisolabididae > Euborellia > Euborellia annulipes. The sequence continues at coordinate 80,007 of JAKCPI010017044.1, forward strand.
ACTTTCTTGAGTGCCTCATATTTAGATTTTAAAACGGGCAAGCCGGAGGCATCAGCACCCATGCACTGTACCTACCGGAATTTCGAATGAGTAGTTCATAGTTTAGAATTGCACCACTTCACTATTAATTTTTCTAAAAAAATTTTCCGGAAGCACCCCCCCCCCCTCCATTACTAAGTGTATTTAGCGTTCCCACACTGAAAGTTGTGCCACTACACCACTGGTAGATAGATAAAGAAAATAAGGTCAATTTTTTTAAAACCCATTTTAAAAGGATTTATCTATTTATTTATCTTTTGTTTATAAGGACAAAAGGAAGCGTAGCCAGAAATTTTTGATGGGGGGAGAGGGTTAAAGAAAATATTTTCAAACATTTGAAAAATTTAAGATTATTCTAGGGTTGATATAGGACAGAGGAGCTGGCAGCCAATTTTAGTTTTAATATAGAATTAAATAAAAACTCTCAATTCTGGATACGTTTCGGCTTTATTCTACTAATGCCATCAACAGTCCCATTAGAGAGTATTATATAGAGTTGTTATATTGGAATATTTTTTATACCGGGTGGGTCAATAGTGCGTGGACGGAAGATTGTGGGCTTATTTAAGAACATTTTTAAAGTTTGTTGATTGCACATAATGTGGGGCCTTAAGGGCTACAAATTTAAAATATTACTTTCTCTTACCTATGTTTTTTGTTTCAATTGTACCTCATATACAGGGTGGTCCATATCAAAGTTATGTTTTTTTAAATGGAACACCCTGTATATTATTGCATATTTAGAATCTACGGCCAATTGTAGTATGACTTTATGTCGTGCAATGTATTCTAAAACAAACCGTTTAGACGAAAATCGGGTTTTTGTGAAAAAATTGCTGTCTGAAAAAAATTGAATACCTCGCGAAAAATAAAACCTAGGGGGCTGTTCTTTTGTGAGGATACTAACATTGAAATGTACTAATGTAGGCCAGATGGGAAACCGGGAATTATTCTTGTGTTGGGAGATATGGCCATGCCAATTTGGAAAATTTCAATCATGGGTAACTTCATTTTTTCAAATGGAACATGCTAGTTTTTTTCAGATTTCAAAAAATCCAAACGCAAAACAAAATTGTAATAAATGGAAAAAAATATGCTTAATATTCGAAAATGTCTTTTAATTTCCGTTAAAATCATTTATTTGAACTTCTCTTTTCTTCAATAACTTAAAGTTTTAAATTTACTTATCTAACTCCACTTCCTTTTATCCTTGCCAATCAGCCCTCTGACAGGCACATACACACTAGACACAGGAAGTCAGTGGCTAGCGCTTTTTGAATTTTAAAAAATATCTAACTTTACATGGATATTAAAATTTCTATTAATAGTCTAATAATTATATAATAATACAGTAATTTTATTTTATTAATTTCACAATATATTACTAATTAGTGGAAGGCCTGAGTTAGTTCTCAAAGAGAAATTTTATCTTCCAACAAAATAACATTCAAAATTTTCGATTTTTGAATAATAATTTCAAAATAAATAAATAATGTCTGTGGGATACAAATTCTTGCAAAATTGAAGAATGATTAATGGATGACTTGTTCGTCTTGAGGTTTATTTGAGTTTTTTTTCTGAGGGAGAGGAGATACGACATCGATCCACTTGTTGGTCTCACCTGTCTAAACAAAATGGCTACGCGCCAATATGGCTTTGGTCGAGCGTTAGTCCCAAATTATGTTTAGACAAAAACAAAAATAAACCAAAAATTGATATCTATATCTAATTTAATCGATAAATAAATAAATTATTTTTTTACTCTTAAAAAAAATTATTTTAATATAAATGATTTATGAAAAAAAAAATTTGTTTTATATTTAAAAAAAAAAAAAGAAAGATATATATATCCTATATAACATATAAATTGTCATATATATATATATATATATATTGTATTAAATATTTATATTTTTTTGAAGGAAGGAGTTATTAGTCTAAAGTGTTCATAATACATATTTAAAAAGATATTTTTTGTGATTTATTTGGAGTAAACAATCAAATTGTATTCAATAATGAATATTTATATGGAGGATCCAACAAGTAATTAAGGAATAAATTTCAGTTTAAGTATAATATATATAAAAACATAGCTTAAAATTGTTGATGTTAAATTACTTACAGTTGTTTGAATTTGTATTGTTGTGTCAGACGTGGGTTAACTGTGCGCCTGCGCCGTCATTTACACTCGGGCAACAATGCCTGGCGCACATGTTTACACTATATATGTATATATATTGTTTTGTTCTTCACTATCGATTGTTGTGCACTGAGTGGTGCGCGCGTTGGTCCGCTATAGACTGCCGCTTGGAACATGGAGAGAGAGCCTTGGCGGAGCTGCTGCGTTGGCTACCTGGGGCCTGAGCTCCTGCCACTGGTCCCTCCCCTCCTTCATGCGTTGCGTTACTCCCCCCCCCCACCAGCCACCTACCATCAGTGCCACTCTCAACTCCCCTTTTGCGCTACCCCCACTACTCCGTCGCAAGCCATCAAAGCGCAGCAGCTACTCGTCCGGTCAAAAACATCTCCGCCCCGCTATATATATATACTAGCCGCAAGGTTCGCCTTCGGCGAGCAATTGCCCGCCTTCGACGGGCAAGATTAGAGCTTGCTACATGTTTCTTGCATGACCATCGTTGAAACCCTGAATTTCCCGGAGCGTAAACCTTCTTAATTTGTGTCAATCAGTGAGTTCTCTCTTTATATATATAGAGATGGAGAAGAGAAGAAAAGTGTTGGGAAGAAAAATGCATTTTTTTAAAAAATGGTGAATTGGGATACTTAGCGGCGGAATTTCAAAAAACAACCCCAAAATTACCTTTATGGGAGGGGGACTTTTGGAGGGGGGATTCATTTAGGGGGGGCGAGGACCTTTAGCGTAGAAAGCATATTGATATCTCATTTCATTAAAAAGTTGGAAAATCAGAATTAAAAAAAAATGGCGAATTGGGGTACTTAGGGGCCGAATTTCAAAAAACCCTGAAACAACGAATTTAGATTTTTATCTAAGGAAGGTTTTAGTGAAAAAGGCAAATCGATATCTCTTCTGTAGATCAAAATTTTACCCTTAAATATATTGTTTTTCCCTAAATTGGCGATTTGGGGGACTTAGGGGCCGAATTTCAAAAAACCCTGAAACAACGAATTTAGATATTTATCTAAAGAAGGTTTTAGCAGAGAAACCAAATTGATATCTTTTTTGGTTTAGAAATTATTGTAAAGTCAAAATTTTACCCATAAATGACCATTTGGGGCCCTTAAAATGGGAATTTCGAAAAATGGCTTCTTAAATGACGCCTAGGGCCCAAATGTAATCTACATGTCAAATTACAGCTTTCTAGGCCTTACAGTTTAGGCTGTGCGATGATGGTCAGTCAGTCAGTCAGTCAGTTCTCTCTTTATATATATATAGAGAAGAGATAGAGATACAGTTTGAAGTAAGATCTGTCACATAAAAGTTTTTGGTCAAATTTAGTTAAAATTAATTTTCTAAGGTCTTCCATTGACCCAGTTTCTTTCTTGTTCTTGATTAAATCCATCCTTGAATTTTTCTTAACTATAATTTACTTTTCTATACAACAATGAGGTGTTCGATTTTGCATAGGCAACTCAAATGGCCAACTAATTATGTAATTTCTTTATTAATTATTGTTCAACAAATTGTTTTAGAGCCCCATACATAGACTCCCACATCCGCATAAGATTATTTCAATTAATTAATCGTACAATTATTTTATTTTTTTTTTCAAATTTTTGCGCTATCTTAGAATTGTCTTTCCCGCTCGGCGCACCCTGTATCCGGTACTAAAATTTTTCTTTTTTTATATATTAATTAAATGAGACAAAAATAAACAAAAGAATAAAATTGTAAAATAACTGCATGGATTTGTACCATAATAGGGTTGGTAGATTCGGAGGCTGAATCAATTTTCGATTCGTCTATTTTAAAATCGAAACAAAATAATGGATTTTGAAAAAAATCGATTTTTCCCTTAAAAAAAAAAAACGATTTTTAATCTATTTTCGATTTTTTTTTAAATTTTGCCTTATGCACATAAGTTGAATTTAAGGTGCTGCTTACGATTTCCAAGCGATTTGTGGAACAAGAAAAATAGAACGTTGCATTACTAAAGCCCAAATCAATTTATTCAGTCAGTTACCTATATAGGTGTAAAAACTTACATATACACAGGGCCGCAGACAGACTTGACGGGCCCCGGGGCTACTAAATAATACGTCCCCTCCCCCAGTCTAAAAGTTTTTTCTAGTTTATAAAAGGCTATTGTGCCCTTCATGTCAACATGTTACACTGTTTTTGACACATCCGGACACTTCTCAGATCCGGACGCCTAACTGAACACGTGTTCCAAATCCTGACTTATGGTAACCCTACCCAAACAGTAATAATAAAAATAGTCTAATAATACCTAATACCTCTTTTTTCAGTTTTTATGAAATTACTCTCCTCGCCTTGCCTTGTTAATTCTGTTTCCACAGCTAGAACACCCAGACTTAATTAACTGTTTAGAAGATCAAGAAAATGATTTATTTTAATTATAATTTTAAGATTTGAGCTTAAAGGGCCCGGGCCCCTCAGTAAAAAAATCAAGAAAACGATTTTTTGAATTATAATTTTTAGATTTTGAGCTTAAAGAGCCCGGGCCCTTTGAAGGATAAAAATTTCAAGAAAATTATTTTTAAATTATAAATTTAAGATTTGAGCTTTAAGGGTCCGGGCCCTCTTAGAAAAAAATTTCAAGAAGATAGCTGGCCATACACGGAGAGGTAGACCCGTCGGTTTTGACCGGGGCGGTCCATTCTGTCGGGTCGATCCGTGGCGGATCGTTAAAACTTTGGTTATCAATTTGGCTTAAAAAAGTGGAGAGTTTGATCTGTCGGTTTTGATCAATTTAAATAAATAGGGAAGGAGTCTATCTAAATGACCGAAAAAGACCTTAAATTAAATTTAAAAAAAAAATTATAATAATAATAATAAAGCTGAGTGTTGATATTAGAATAGGAAGAATAAATGAGCAAGCAGCTAGTTATATTTCAATTTATTAACAAACCAGGGCCGACGTTTCGGTCACGTATGGGACCATCTTCAGGGCTACAAATGATGAAAAAGAACATTTAAGAGATAGATAGATACAATCAATTACATAAAATTTTATCATTTTTTTTTTTTTTTTTTGTTATTAAATTTATAATTACCCAGGTTAATGTCCGAAAATACATACAATCCTCGCCAAGTTATATTGGGCATTCACAATTATACTTAAACTAATCATGATCATGCCTCAAATTTTAATTATTATCATACCATGGACAGAGAGTGAGTGATATTTTTATTACATTTCTCTTCCTTTTAAAAGAAGGTTATTTATATATTTAAATTATAGATAAATACTGTTATCTTAATATATGATTAAAAGGAATATTTAAAAAGAGTTAATATAGACATTCCTATTTTTATAAAAATAATCAATCAACTCGTCTTAACGGAAATAACAATGATATTATAAAACACCTCTATAAAGCCTTATTGTTGCATTAAAGTCTTTTTTAAAATTTACTGTATTGTTAACAGAAATATAAATATTCTCCAAAATTTCACGTTTAAACCTATTAGACTCAAAGGCCAGAATCTGTGTACAATCAAAATCGAAAATATGGCCTGTCTCAAGGGTGTGAGCGGACAAAGCAATATAGTCTTCTTTTTTCGATATATTGTACTTATGCTGATAAATCCTTTTGTGCAGATATTGACACGTCATACCCACATAACACAAATTACAATTTGTACAGTCAATTTTGTACACTAAATTACTGTTTTTTAAAAAGGGTGTAGGTGTTTTGTTATTAAATATATAAGTAAGAGTATTAATAGGCTTAAAACTAATTTTTAATGCAGGGGCTAGACTATTAATTAGTCTTTTTAGTCTTTCACTTAGGCCTACAATGTAGGATAAGCTCCTATAAACAGGCTGGGAGGTATCACTTTGTCCATCAGGCACAACGGTCGGCGTTCTCTGGTGGGCCTTCAATCTGTGATTGTATAGATTGAATATCTTCTCAGTAAAATGCCACGGGTAATTGTTTATTTTAAGTAATTGTTTCACTTTTTTAAACGTTTCGGCCTTATATGGTTGATCAGACAACCTATCTGCTCTATGAATTAAATTAAAAACCAAATTTTGTTTGTGAATGAGAGGGTGGTTGGAAAAATAATTTAATAACCGGTCAGATTTTACATCCTTCCTATTCCATTTTGTATAGATCTTGTTATCAATTCTAATTAGTTTCAAGTCCAAAAAACTTATCACGCCATTCAATTCCAACTCTTCTGTGAATCTTATATTTTCATCTAACGAGTTAATGATATCCAGGGTAGGTAAACGTCGGCCCTGGTTTGTTAATAAATTGAAATATAACTAGCTGCTTGCTCATTTATTCTTCCTATTCTAATAATAATAAATTTGTTTTTGTGAATGGTGATTAACTAAAATATTTTCGAAAATATTAATAGCTTAATTAATTAATGAGGGGAAGGGTGATTTTTTTTTTAATGTCAATCAAAAATATAAATTTGTAAAAAATTTTTTGAAGTAACATGTCCTCCCCTACTCCCTCCAAAAATCGCGACTTAAAGAGATGGTCCGGAGCGGTCAAAACTGTCGCTCGTCCACATAAGAAAAGATCAGAGTGTGAGTTTGTACCGCCGTCAAATCTGCTAGATTGATGCGTGGCGGTCAAAACTGGCACGTGCTTGCCCACTAACGAAAAGATCGGACCGTTAGTTTGGACCACGGTCAAATCTGTTAGATTGATGCGTGGCGGTCAAAACTGGCCCTTGCTCGCCCACTAACGTAAAGATAAATCCGTGCGTTTGGACCGGCACGGTCAAAACCGACGGTTCTACCTCTCCGTGTATGCCCAGCTAATGATTTTTTTTTATTTATTTTTTTATTAGAATTTTAGGTTGGAGCGCAAAGGGCCCGGGCCCCGGGGATATAACCCCCCTTGCCTCCTCCCTGTCTGCGGCCCTGCATATACAGTAGGGGGCCTTAAAAATTGATTTTCGCAATTTACACCGGGGCATAATAGCCTAGTCGATATAACTATTTACTCGGAAAGTATTCTTAAGTTAATGAAATTTTTACAGGTTATTTGGGGGTACTCTAGGGTGTCGATCCTAAGTCTTCGACCTCGAGGACCATGTGCTAACTTAGAAGGGATGGGGGGTGTAAAACCTCAAAAATTTTGAACTTTTTTCACTTTATTTCTTATACATTTCTTGTAAGTTTTAACAAACCCAGAAGAAGAAGACCAAACATCATAAGTAAAATCGAAAATCGACGTTCAAAATAATAGATTTTCGATTAAAATAGAAATCGATTTGACCAACCCTAATTTGTAAAAGACCATCTGAGCAAATATTATTATTTGCCAGCGGTCATCTAGCTCCAGTAGTACTAAGGGAAAGAGAGCTTATGTATAGACTCCAGTGTCTGTCTGTCCGTCCGTCCGTCCCTCTGTACACAAAAAAAGTACGGCCTGAACTAAAGGTCGTAGAAAAATAATACTTACATATACCGATTCACCATAAAAAACTGGTCCAGGGAAAAATACGTTTTGGTTGCTAGCACTTCCGGTTTTTTAAATATTTAACATTTTTTAATTTTACATTTTACTTTCATTTGTTTATTTTTACTTTTTTGTTTATAATCATCAGAATGTAAACAAATGTGACCATTTTTCCTTAAATATGAAGAAACAACATCTATTAAAATGTTTAATGGCAAGAAAATCACAGTGAGAGCGTCCCTTTGAATTTACTACTGCAAATTCTTACCTACTTTTTTAGCTCTCACTGTACATTGTAAGGGTGAGAGAGAGAGCTATAGCAGAGAGTCCGGTGTCTGTCTGTACACATTTTAATGACTTTCCTCACTTTTGAAAAAATGTTACAATTTTGAATGGTATCATCAAACAGCTAGTGATCGATGCAGATACGGGCGAAAGAGGGCGCTTTCACTTGGATTTCGAGCCATAGGCGCCCCTCGGGCGTCCAAAGAGCTTTTCGCCAACCGCCCTTGGGAGTTGAATCCAATTCCTTAAAATTAGAATGATGACTGTAAAGTCTGTTGTCAGTCTTCGAACACTTCCCCCACTCCCTCTGTCACTTAATATTTCTTCCTATTTGTTAAAAGACAGCAATAAACGCAAGTTTGTTTTCCTCACTTCAATTTATGCAATTCTAAAAAAAGAAAAAATCTGGTGTAATTGACTGCACAGTATACAACATACTCTTAACTTAACAAATAATGCCATTACAAGGGGTCCAGGCAGGGATGGGCGTTAATCAGTTACATGTATTTGAAATACAAGATACCAAATACAATATTAATTGGTATCTTGTAACTCGTTACAGAATTGGCAAAGTAATTGCTATCTTGTATTTCGTTACATTTTTTAGTAATTGGTATCTGAAATTCGAGATACCAAATACTTTTTTTTTTTAATTTGCCGCAGTGTAAAAAGTCTTGCAGAGGGAGCTGAAATCGTTTTAATTTATTTAATATTACTGTATGTAATCGTCGTGTGGGTTCTCTGCTCCGGATCTTAGTAAAAACCAGTAACGAGAAGTCAAACAATCCGCCAAATTTTCACTCTTCGTTAAAAAACTTTTTTGCTTTCTTCTTTCAACCAGCTCTCAACGTTTGATCTGTGCTCTCAAAGACTAAATCTTTGTTCTTCTGCCCCAGTTGAAAGATTGTTTTCATTTGCGGGATTATTCATTCTCCATCAAGTTCCAGATTATCCGACAAAACTTTTGAAAACTTGGTTTTTTGAAACCTTTTCATATTTTTATAAATAAATTTTTTTTAGTGTCATGAATAATTTTATTGTTTTCGATTTTCCAAAGGTATTCTCCAATATAAGTTTAGCTGCCACTTTGCTAAACTAAATTTATTTAGGGTTCCAGATAGAGCCCTGCACGGGCCGATTTTTTTTGGCCCGGACCGGTCCGTGTCCGTATTTTTTTTTATTTCCCGCCCGTACCCGGCCCGTAATTTTTTACCATTCTTCAGGCCAGCGGGGAATTTTTTCAAACCCGCCCATACCCGCCCGAGATTTAGTGAATGAATGAACAAATGTCTAGTAATTTATAAATAAAATTTCATTTGCATGCCCGTCCGCCCGAACCCGTTTATTTAGACTTGCTACCCTCCCGTATCCGCCCGTAATTTTTTCATGGCCTCCAAAGCCCGCGGGCCGGGCGGGTAACGGGCCTACGGGCCAACCCATACCCGTGCAGGGCTCTAGTTCCAGAATTACCCCTCCAAAAAGTATTTTAAAATCAAGGAAAAATTTGTTTGTAATTGGTATTTTCAATGTATTTGAAATACGTAATTGGTATCTTGTATCTCGTTACACAAACCCGTGAATAATTGGTATCTTGTATTTCGTTACAAAAATCTGAAGTAATTGGTATTTTGTATCTCGTTACTCAAAATCGAATAACTTGCCCATCCCTGGGTCCAGGGTAATCATGCCTCTCACCCCTCCACACCAAGAAAAATTGTTCTTGCGAGATAATACCATATATAAAAATTTATTTTTTTATTTCTCACAAAACAAAAAAATAAAAAAAATAAAAATTTTTTTAAATTTTATTTTTTTATTACATTGTAAAGACCTAAACGTCTTATTCAATTCTAAATTTTTCTTTCAAAATAAAATTAGTTGACTGCTAGATTCTCTCAAGTGAACATCTTTTTTCATTTTCTCTTGAGTAAAATTTCATTTCTCTACCATTATTTTATTTTTTAAACATTATCACATTATAATGTCTAAAGAAGTAAATAGAAAAAAGCCATCTGGAAGTTTTTACCGAAAGCGAAAGTAAGAAAAAGAAGCCGAAAAAGAAAAATTAAAGGAGTCGATTTTTAAATTTATAAAAAAGGAAGATAGTACAACGTTGGAGGAAAAAGATGCCTACACTACGTCTTCAACATCGATTATTTGTGATGAATCAGAAAATAAAATTAGAGAAAATATTCAACAAAAAGAAGGTACTGGAAGAATTTTGGAGGAAAAAGGTGCAGCAATTGAATCAACATCGATTATTCAGGAAGAAGCTAAAGAGAAATTTACGGAAAATATTGAAGAAAATTATGAAATAATTGAAGAGGAATATGAACAAATTGAAAAAAAAAAGTTATTGCAAATATTGATATTCAAGATCCATCAAGGTGGCCACTTGTTTTAAGCAATAGAAATCAGTGGCGGCTCGCCAGGGTAGGCAAGGTAGGCGACGCCTACCTTATAAATATACAGATGAAAAATATTTATCAATGTTATATTTATTAAGTTTAAAAATATTTAGTTTCATAAAATAATTACTATATTTATTAATTAATATATATGATTTTGCAAAAAAAAAAAAATTTGAAACCCTTCATAACCTCGTATTTATAAAGTAAAGGCGATATTTTTCTTTGCCTATTTACTGCCTGTACTCCACACTCCGCTGCCCACATTTCTAGACAGTCGCGCATGCGCACAGCAGTGATAGCTAGCGCTATAAGTCGAACGGTTAGGCGATGAACTAAGTAGCCTATGCCAAGCCGATGACAAGTGTTACCGTAGAGCGCAATTTCTCATGAAGATTTATTAGTTCAAATTTCGAAACAAGATAACTTCACAGATCAAATTATTGAATTATTTTCTAAATTAAAAGATAGGCGAATAGATTTAATTTACAAAAATAAATAAATACGCCTTTTTTCTTTCTTTTTTTCTATTTTTCGTAAGTAATATATATATATATATATATATATATATGTCGCCTACCCAGTTGTCTCGGTCACGAGCCGCCACTGATAGAAATATAGAAATTTTAGTTCTGCAAGGTCCATCGAAACCAGATTATTCATTGAAATTTCCTGTTGATGATAATAAGCGATCATTTTGTGCAACATAGTATAATAGAACTTTGCAAAATGGAGAAAAACTTCCAAGAAATTGACTTATTTACTCTATAAAATCAAATTCAGTATATTGTTTTTGCTGTAAAATATTTGGGACGAAACAAATAAAATTAACAAGTTATTTGGTTTATACAGATTGGAGACATATAGCAACAGACTTAACCAAACATGAAGTTTCATTGGACCATCTGGAAAATTCTAAAAAATGGTATGAATTAAAAATTCGCTTGTCTAAAAATTCAACAATTGATGCAGATTTACAAAGGAAATATGAAATGGGAAAGAAGCGTTGGAAATCAATAATTGAACGTATGATTGCCATAAATCAATTTTTATCATCACAGTGTTTAGCATTTCGGGGTGAAAATAAGAAATTATTTCAGTATAACAATGGCAATTTTTAAAAGCTGTTGAGATGGTAGCAAAATTTGATGAAGTAATGTCCGAACATATAAGAAATGTACAGAAATCTCAACAATTAAAGACTCATTTTCCACATTACTTGGGAGTTCATTTTCAAAATGAAATTATAATGCTTTTAGCAAGCCATGTAAAATCAAAAATAGTGAGTGATATAAAAAATGCCAAATATTTTTCAATTATAATGGACTGTACTCCAGACATTAGTCATGTAGAACAAATTACATTTATTTTTCGCTTTGTAAGTTGTGACAGTGAACAAGTTTCGATACACTGTAAAAAAAAATTTTAATTTTAGTATGTTTTAGTATAGTAAATTTACAAATTTTCCTTGTAAATGATAACTACCATACATTTGTATACTAAATTTACAAAACTATGCATTCAAAAAATTTTTACAACCAAAAAACATTTTAAAATTACAATTCTCTTGGAAAATTAGAGTAAATATTGTAATTTTACCATACGATTTCTAATTTTACAATACAACGGCATTGTAATTTTAGAACACGGTTTGTAATTTTAGAAAAGGGTTTGTAATTTTACAAAAAGGTTTCTAATTTTACAATACAAGGGTATAGTAATTTTCCTTTTAAGGCTGCCAACATGGCCGACTTTGTTTCGACTGCTTTTTAGCTTTCTTAATAAAGACATTTTTGGTACTATAAGGATTTATTTAAGTTATAATAATACAAAAAATAATAATATTAAGATAACTTTAAGTTTATTTTTTATTTTATTATTTAGTAAAAATAGTTGACAATGAGGTCATACTTGAATGCCAAATAGCAGAGATAGATCATTAGTTAACAGGTGATTCGATGGTCAAATGGACTAGGCAGCAAGGCTTCTACAAAAAAGGTCAGTGTTCAAATCCTGGAGGAATTTTTCATTAAATAAAAATATTTACTTCACTCCATCCAGGTAGAGCAGTCCCGTCCCCTAAAGGTCAATAACCTATGGGTCCAGTCGTAAATTTTTTTTTCTTTTTTCTAAATATTAGTAAAATTACAAACATTTGGATTGTAAAATTGCTAAATATTTGTAAAATTACCACACATTTGGATTGTAAAATTGCTAAATATTAGTAAAATTACCAAATTTGGACTCGAAAATTGCTAAATATTGGTAAAATTACCAGACATTTGGACTCGAAAATTGCTAAATATTAGTAAAATTACCAGACATTTGTAAACGATTTTTGCAAAGAGTTTTGTAAAAATATAATTCAACTGTATAGTAAATTTAGTATCTATTGGTCTTGGAAATTTGCTTACAACAAAAAAAATTGTAAAATCATCGAAATTTTTTTTACAGTGTACATGAACATTTTTTGGAATTTTGTCCGGCACATGATACTACTGGTCACGGATTATTTACCTACCTATAAAATATGCTGTTAAAATTAGACATTAATATAAATAATTTAAGAGGCCAAGGATATGACTACGGCTCAAATATGCCCGGAAAACATAAGGGATTACAACAACAAATTAAAAATATTAATCCTCGTGCGTTTTTTGTTCCCTGTGCAGCACACACGTTAAATTTGGTAGTTAATGATGCCGCAAAAGTTACTTTTGAAACTATTTCTTTTTTTAATATTATACAAGAACTTTACAATTTTTTTCTGCTTCACCTTTAAGATGGAATCATTTACAAAAATATCTAACCAAACTGACATTGAAACCTGTTAGTGACACTAGATGGGAAGCCAAAATAAAATCTATTAGACCTCTAAAAATTCAATTTAAGGAAATAATACAGTGTTTAAAAGATATGATAAGTCAACATGAAGATATAAAAGTGGTACATTCAGCAAATTCGCTTTTAAATAAAATAAATACTTTTAAATTTTTGTCCTCTTTTATTATATTGGATGATATATTAAGCAAAGTTGACGTATCCAGTAAATTGTTCCAAAATCCACAATTAAACATAAATGAATGTTTAATCTCTCTGCAAAACATAATATCATATTTTAAAGAAAAAAGATCTGATGTATCATTTAATATTGTTTTTGGAAGGGGCAAGAACTATAGCAAACGAATTAAATATTGAGATAGAATTTCCTGTAATTAAAAATAGAAGAAAAATTCGGTGCTTTGATTATAAAGGTGTGGATGATATTTTAAAAATTCTTATGAATAATTTAAAATTGAATTTTATTTTATTATTATTGACACAGCCATCAATGCCTTGGAGGAAAGATTTGAATTACTAAGAGATTGCAATAACTTATTTCAATTTCTTTGTTCATTTCATGATATGCCAGAAAACGAATTGAAAAAATGTTGTTTCGATTTGGATTTAGGGCTACAATCTAAAGAAGGTGAAAATGTTACCAAAGATTATTATTAGGAGAATTTTTAATTATAGATCACATTTTTGTATTAAATATTTATTAAAAATATATAATTACTGTACAACGTTTCAACTACTTATTCTGCAGCCGTTATCAAGGACTGTGCACTTGCTCCGACTCAAGCAGGCTCCGGCAACTCCTATGGTATAGGCTGCCTTCATTTTTTTAGTTACGTTCACTTCCGCGGGTGGCGCTACTGTTGCGCGGCTGCCCTGCCAACTCCCTGAACTACATATGTTTTTAAACGAAATTATATATCTATTTTTTACATCCTTACAATATTCTGTAACGGTTTAAAAAATATAAATAATGAGTTTTTTTTTTATTTCATGCAGATTTCATCTGATTTTTTCAGTTTTTATTTATTGTGTTATTATCTAAAGTCCTCTTTTTCAATATAGAATTTGTGACAAACACTTTTTATAGTAAAACAGGGAATAAACGAGTAAAAGAAGACATTGATTAGTGCAATTCACCATTTCTGTACTGCCCAAAGTGAACAATTGTGTTTTGACTGAACAAAAAGAAACTTAACTATTTAATAAAAGAAAATGATCAAAATGTTTTTTTATATCTGGCATAAAGTAATTATTAAGTGTGTTTGAGTCAGGGGTTTGAGTATATATTTATATTTTATACAATTTATTAATATTTTTTTGTTTTCCTTAACGTCAAATTAATTTTTGAAACATCTTTCTCAATTTTTTACTAAAATAAAAATAATTTTCTAGTGGTTATTTGTTTTATTTTAATATCTTTTTATAATTTTATCCATTTTCACTCCTGACAAAATATTTTCAAATTAATTAGTAATATTTGTTTCCTTCGTTTATTTCTTAATTGATAAGAAATTTGAAAAAAAAAAAAAAACAATGCTATTAATATTTTTGAAAATATTTTAGTTAATCACTAAGACAGCTCTTAAGAAAAAAAATGAAAAAAATATATAAAAAAAAAGTAAAAATTAATTTTAATAGCAGTAGTAGTAGTAGTAGTATTAGTATGCGCAGAATGAATTTTTTACGCATCCTACTGCGCAAGTAGCGCCGCCCGCGGAAGTGAACGTAACTAGAAAAATGGAGGCGGTCTATACTATAGGAGTTTCCGGGGCCTGGACTCAAGTGAACTAACTGTCATGTCCGTTGCTTGCCTCTTTATATACAGCGACGTCAGCGCCATCTGTAGGCATTCCTGTGAAGTTAGATTCAAGTTTTCCCCCATTTTTATTCATTTCCATGAAGTCAGTCACATTTAGATGTTAAAAAATATTATTATTAAATCATTCCAAAATTACATATATATATTATATATACATGCGTACATACACACACATACATACATACATATATATATATATATATATATATATATATACAGGGATGGGCAAGTTACTCGATTTTGAGTAACGAGATACAAAATACCAATTACTTCAGATTTTTGTAACGAAATACAAGATACCAATTATTCACGGGTTTGTGTAACGAGATACAAGATACCAATTACGTATTTCAAATACATTGAAAATACCAATTACAAACAAATTTTTCCTTGATTTTAAAATACTTTTTGGAGGGGTAATTCTGGAACTAGAGCCGTGCACGGATACGGGTTGGCCCGTAGGCCCGTTACCCGCCCGGCCCGTGGGCTTTGGAGGCCATGAAAAAATTACGGGCGGATACGGGAGGGCAGGGCCGTTCCTGGCGGGCGTGCACTCCGTGCCAGCACGGAGGCGCCAGTCCCAAAGGGCGCCGGAGGCGCCTTCCAAAGGGCGCCGGTGGCGCCTTCCAAAGGAAGGCGAAGACGAAAAGCCAAAGGGCGACGGAGGCGCAAAGCCAAAGGGCGACGGAGACGCCTTCCAAAGGACGGCGGAGACTCAAAGCCAAAGAGCATTTTCGTGCCGGGGTCCTTGGTACGTCGCAAGTGAGAAAAATTTATTTCAAAAGAATTGGCTGCCAATCATTTGAAATAATTGGCGTAACTATATTGAATGGCGCCCCCCCCCCCGCGGGTACAAGAATGTCGCCCCCCTCCAAAAAAAAAAATAAAAAAAAAATTGTTAAATAAATGTAAATTTTAAATAACTTTTTTATTTAAAAAAATAAAAGGGGAATGAATGACTTCCCCGAGACTTTCTCGTATATTCTTTTGGAATTACGTCTGGGTGTGTGTGTGAACACGATTGCTTAAAAACCAAAGCAGCTAGATCGATGAAATTTGGTATATGCTCCTTACACTAATATTGTAGATTTCTATCAACTTTTGGAGTAAATACGTCACTTGGAAGTAGTACTTTACCTAATAAGTTTTTTCAGAAATTTCGAAATTCTCAATTTGTTTGTTATATTATGATAAAATACTTAATTGTAAAAAGTTTTTATTCTTTGATATTTTTCCGAAAACTGAATAGTTTCTGAAATAATCAACGAAGAAAAAGAAAATTTTCGTTAAATTCATTTGTTTATATTTACATGTTTTTAGATCTCACTGTACGTAGTACTAAGGGAAAGAGAGCTTATGTAGAGACTCCGGTGTCTGTCCGTCCGACCGTCCGTCCGTCTGTACACAAAAAAAGTACGGCCTGAACTAAAGGTCGTAGAAAAATAATACTTACATATACCGATTCAGCATAAAAAACTGGTCCAGGGAAAAATACGTTTTGGTTGCTAGCACTTCCGGTTTTTTAAATATTTAATTTAATTTTACATTTGGGTCATTCCACGTCAGTTCAACCAGGCCATTTCACACAAAATCTCAGATTTTTATGAAACTTGGTATGTTTGTTCTATGTATAGAGATAAGTAACAGCAACAAATTTCAATTTTTTATCTCACTTAGTTTTCGAGTTATGGCACTTTAAAGTTTTGATTTTTTCACCTTCCGCGGCTTGGAGAATGCCAAACAAAATGTGACATGGAAGAGAAAATAATTTCTCATTTGCTTATTTGACACCCAATCTTGATGAAATTTTTTTAGTAGGTTATTTAAACAATAAGGAATTAGAAAAAAAATATATCACGAATCTAAGTAAATCCTAAAATATAAAAAAAAATTCATATTGTTGATTTTTTTTTAGTTTTGAAAACGCAAACATGGTTTAGCGCTAAAGCCAATATCTCCAAAAGGGAATGAGATATTCAAGAAATTTTTTTTTCTAAATAATCTACATGAAATGGGCTTTAATTTAGTAAAATAAAAACTTTGTGTATTTTGTTCCCTCTATTTCTAAAGTCCTTTGCAAGTGTCAATATATAGTTTTACATGTTAAAAAGGTTTCAAGGGCAAAATGAAAATATACATTTTAAAGAGCATCTAAACATAAATGGATTTATGAATTTTAATAAAAATCGTTGCAGCAAACTTTGAGAAAATTGGAAAAAACTGAAAAAGTACATCAGTATAATGCTAGTACTTTTTGGTCGATTTTGTTCAAAAGCTTATTTTGAGTGTCCCGGAGGGTACCTAACTTAAATATAAAATTTCAACCTCCTAGCTCAATCCTTTCATGCTTTCAATTGAATTGATTGTGTTTTCGTCTGTGTTCAGTTTTAAGCAGACACACACACAGTGTCCATTTGAAATCATGAAAGAATTGATCTAGGAGGTTGAAATTTTATATTTAAGTTAGGCACCCTCCCGGACACTCAAAATAAGCTTTTGAACAAAATCGACCAAAAAGTACTAGCATTTTACTGATGTACTTTTTCAGTTTTTTTTCAATTTTCTCAAAATTTGCTGCAACGATTTTTATTAAAATTCATAAATCCATTTATGTTTAGATGCTCTTTAAAATGTATATTTTCATTTTGCCCTTGAAACCTTTTTTAACATGTAAAACTATATATTGAAACTTTCAATGGACTTTAGAAATAGAGGGAACAAAATACACAAAATTTTTATTTTACTAAATTAAAGCCCATTTCATGTAGATTATTTAGAAAAAAAAATTTCTTGAATATCTCATTCCCTTTTGGAGATATTGGCTTTAGCGCTAAACCATGTTTGCGTTTTCAAAACTAAAAAAAAATCAACAATATGAATTTTTTTTTATATTTTAGGATTTACTTAGATTCGTGATATATTTTTTTTCTAATTCCTTATTGTTTAAAGCAGCGTTTTCCAAACTGTGAGGCGCGGCTCCCTAGGGAGGCGCGGACTAGTCTAAGGGGAGGCGCGAATGTTGGCCACCAAGATCAATTTTCCAAATGATTGCTAGTTTTACAAATATTAATAAAATAATAAAATTCTGGGCGGAGGTTTTCCGTAATTAAAAACTCGATGAGCCGCAGTGGCAACATCAGTAGAGACGGTGCCACTGCGGCTCATCAAGTATTTAATTAAAATAATAAATATGAATAAATAAAAAAATATTTTTATATAAATTTATATTTTTTAGTATTAAAATTTTTTGTTTTGTTTTTGTATTATTTTATTAAATGGGTGAGGGGGGGGGCGTCATACGATTAAATATTTTTAAGGGAGGAGTTGTAACATTAAGTTTGGAAACCACTGGCCTAAAGTAAGACTCATTCTAGAAAATTATACTTTGTATAAAACCCAAAGGCGGATCCAGGGAAGTTTTTCAGGGTTTTAATTTTTTTCTAACTAGACACTGAAGGCGATAACATTGTTATTTATTTTATTTATTAGGATTGGAATGAGATATTCAAGATTTTTTTTTTCTAAATAATCTACATGAAATGGGCTTTAATTTAGTAAAATAAACATTTTGTGTATTTTGTTCCCTCTATTTCTAAAGTCCATTGCAAGTTTCAATATATAGTTTTACATGTTAAAAAGGTTTCAAGGGCAAAATGAAAATATACATTTTAAAGAGCATCTAAAAAATAATTGATTTATGAATTTTAATAAAATTCGTTGGAGCGAATTTTGAGAAAATTGAAAAAAAACTGAAAAAGTACATCAGTAAAGTACTAGTACTTTTTGGCCGATTTTGTTCAAAAGCTTATTTTGAGTGTCCGAAACGGTGCCTAACTTAAATATAAAATTTCAACCTCCTATCTCAATCCTTTTATGCTTTCATTTAAACAATATGTTTTCGTCTGTGTTCAGTTTTAAGCAGACACACACACAGTGTTCATTTGAAATCATGAAAGAATTGAGCTAGGAGGTAATTTGAATAAATAAATATTTTTTTATTAATGAATATTTTTTTATTTTCCTTCTCTATGAAAAAGAGGATAGTGATAGTTCGCGTGGAGGAAATAAAGAATTATCAAAATCTAAGCTACCGTAGCATTCGCCAAACTTGAAAATCAGTACAGGTCTAATCACTTAAAAAATTTTTTTTTTCATAATTTAGTTGGGGGGGGGGGCGCCAAAAATGACCTGGCACGGAGGCGACCACATACCCAGGAACGGCCCTGCGGGAGGGTAGCAAGTCTAAATAAACGTGTTCGGGCGGACGGGCATGCAAATGAAATTTTATTTAAAAATTACTAGACATTCGTTCATTCATTCACTAAATCTCGGGCGGGTATGGACGGGTTTGAAAAAATTCCGGGCGGGCCTGAAGAATGGTAAAAAATTACGGGCCGGGTACGGGCGGGAAGTCAAAAAAAAAAATAAGGACACGGACCGGTCCGGGCCAAAAAAAATCGGCCCGTGCAAGGCTCTATCTGGAACCCTAAATAAATTTAGTTTAGGAAAGTGGCAGCTAAACTTATATTGGAGAATACCTTTGGAAAATCGAAAACAATAAAATTATTCATGACACTAAAAAAAATTTATTTATAAAAATATGAAAAGGTTTCAAAAAACCAAGTTTTCAAAAGTTTTGTCGGATAATCTGGAACTTGATGGAGAATAAATAAACCCGCAAATGAACAATCTTTCAACTGGGGTAGAAGAACAAAGATTTAGTCGTTGAGAGCACAGATCAAACGTTGAGAGCTGGTTGAAAGAAGAAAGCAAAAAAGTTTTTTAACGAAGAGTGAAAATTTGGCGGATTGATTGACTTCTCGTTACTGGTTTTTACTAAGATCCGGAGCAGAGAACCCACACGACGATTACATACAGTAATATTAAATAAATTAAAACGATTTCAGCTCCCTCTGCAAGACTTTTTACACTGCGGCAAATAAAAAAAAAAAAAGTATTTGGTATCTCGAATTTCAGATACCAATTACTAAAAAATGTAACGAAATACAAGATACCAATTACTTTGCCAATTCTGTAACGAGTTACAAGATACCAATTAATATTGTATTTGGTATCTTGTATTTCAAATACATGTAACTGATTAACGCCCATCCCTGTATATATATATATATATATGCAAAGACAAGCTTTCTCGGGTTAAGTTGCGTGGGGTGCTGAGATTTACTCGACGTTTCGGCTCTCTTTTTGGAGCCATTTTCAAGAGAGAAGGAAGTTAGGAGGCGGGTTGTTTACGGGGTCGCAGTCTTCCTGGTCCCCAGGTCAATTTGGTGGATGACTCAGAGGCGTGGATTGGTCTCTGAGAGCTGGAGGAAGGTTTGTTGTGTGTAATTGTGTTCGGTTTAGCAAAGAAAAAACAGAAGTACACTCACTGGTCGAAAAAAATGGACTTCAATTGAATTAAAAAGCGAACCCTATCTACCAGAAGCTAATGTATCCTCTTGGAGCATAGATTCACGGGCACTAACTTTATTATATATTATTTAAAAAAATATTTTTTTGAATCTGATATCTTTAGTTATACTTCTAAAAGAACAAGAGGTCCATTTTTTTTCCAGTGAGTGTACTTGTGTTTTTTTCTTTGCTCGCGTTTTTGTTCATAATTTCGTTAATAAAGAACTATAGAATATCGTAAATATATGTTTTTTTCATTCAGGGATATCTAAAATTGTATTAGGGGTGACCAAAGCAAAAAAAATCTTGAAAATTTCGATTTTTTAAAACTTTAAGCCGTTTGCGGCACGTCTAAATGACCTCCGATTGAGATGAAACTTAAAATTTATATGTATTCTAACTATCTGCATAATTTGACGGGGTGCGGCGTTAAAAATAATTTGAACATTCTAAATAAAAGCCGTTTTAGAGCCCATTTTCAATCAAAATCTATTTTGCTCTATATCTCTAAAACTGTGCCTGATGGGGAAAAACTGAATTGATATTTGAATTCAGCATGAAAAATACTTCTAGAATTTCATATCTTCATTCTTGTGAAAGAAAAAAAGTTCATTTTTGTCGACTAGTGTTATTTAAGAATCGAAAATTTATTATATTTATATTTTTCTCCCTATTATTTTTTTTTCTTTTAATAGCCTTATATAGAGTAAAAGTTAAAATTAAAATAATTCTGATCGAGCGCTATTTTGTGGTTAAACGATTTTTTTTACATAAACACAGGGGTGTAGCGAGGGGATTTTTCAGGTGTGGGGGGGGGGGAGAAGGCCAAACTAAATTTAATCAATTTGCCAACAGTACAATCACCTTCTTTTATGTCCTGCATATATTAATTTACTAGAGGCTAAACCCGACGCTCCCTAATCGCTATATGACATATTCGAACGTTAAGTCCCCTCCCCTCTTCACTTGGCTATTTTAATATTAAAAAATTAAAGGATTAAACAAAATTTTTGATAGAAATATAATTAAGGCAAGAATTTTTTCAAATGAGAGATTCCAATTTCGCTTTACGAGTATGATTTTGGAACGAATTATGCTCGTTAAGCAAGGATCCACTGTACAGCAAGGGCGGATACAAGGGGGGGGGGGGGGTAAAGGGGGTAATTACCCCCCCCCCCGAGATTCGAAAAAAATACCTTTTTTTCGCAAAAAAATTTATTTTCAATGTAAAATTTTAAAAATTAATACTTAAAAATTTGATGTGTATTTATATTCTGGCAAACAAGTACAGAATGCGCTTTTAAATTACCTTAATTAAAAAAAAATAGTGTGCTGTGAGACCAGTCACACCAGATTACCCCCCCCCCCCCGAGAAACACCTCTGGATCCGCCCTTGCTGTACAGCGAGATTTAATATTAAGTCCCACCCATGCGTTTTCTTCTTGTGATTATTTCAATGTTTTTATAAAAGAAAATGAAAATCTTTATTGGAATTATTCTAGGTTTGAACCATGAAAGTTTCCATTAAAAAATATATAATATTTTTTTTTAAACAATGAAATAATCACAAGAAGAAAACGTATGGGTGGGACTTAATATTGTCCCTCACTGTACATAGAAATATAAAGTTTCAGCCCAATTGAAGGCGATTTAGTGGTGCAAACACGGTTAAAATTTTAGAAAAATCGAATTTTTTCAGTTTTTTCAACTTTGGACACCCCTGATAGAATCTTTTACCATCACTGAATGCAAATAACATATATTTATGATATTTTGTAGTTGTTTCACTTTCTAAAAATCATTCTAAAGAAATTATGAACAAAATAGTTATCAAAGTCAAGTTTGTTAAAAAGCAAATATAAGAAAATTTTTGATAAAGATGGTTGTAATGTGTTCGCGCCTCCATGTCAACATTTAAATGTCAGCGCTCTCTCTCACCATTTCCTATTGGTCACTTTCCAACCCTTATATTTCACACTTGCATCACACTACACTTTCCTATCTTCACACTTCCATGCACAGCTCCATCCCCTCTCCAAGCACCTAAGCCAGGGAGGTAGCCAACTCCAAGCAGTCACAAACACACACCATCCCATTCATTCATCAACAGTTCCCATGTAAGCATTCAACATTCACCACCCCATTCATTCATCAACAGTTCCCATGTAAGCATTCAACATTCACCACCCCACTCATTCATCAACAGTTCCCATGCAAACATTCACCATTTCATTCATTCACCAGAAGTTCCGATGTAACCACCAACATACCACAATCAGTCTATCAGTTAAACATGTAATATAATCCACGTGCATCAATAAATTGTATATAAAACGCAACCCTCATCTTTTCTTATTTCGAAACAAACACGAAACCCGTAGCCGCAGCTACATTTTGGTCCAGTCGAGTCCGAAGTACACCACGTGTATTTTATTTTGCCGTGATAATTTGTTTACGGAAGAAGAAGGGAAGAGGATTGTGTTTAATTTGTCCAACAAGGAACAAGCAAACATATCATCAACACATCAAGAAATCAAGAGGAACCTCGAAATTCTTCAATCCACTTTCATTTTAAAACATCATCATCATCAAGTAAGTTCCAGCTGCAAAACATATGGAGCCAAGAAATACTTATTCAAACACCAAGTAAGAACATATTTATTTTTTATTGAAAATATCCAAACACGTGGATTTTTCATATCATCAACGTAGGGCTTAGCAAAACATTGCAAGCCACATTTCAACATCAAAATTGAACAGTAAAATAAATAAATAAAATACATACAGTATTTTATTTTATTTGTTTACATCATTTTGCACGTGGGTTCACACAACCGGAAGTTTGGCTCAGAAAAACATTTCAAGCCAGGCGACCATATTTCAAGATCATCAACATCAAAATTTAACAATAAAATAAACAAATAAAAAATACATACAGTATTTTATTTTATTTGTTTAAAACAACACTTTGCACGTGGATTCACACAACCGGAAGTTTGGCCCAGAAATACATTTCAAGCTAAGCATCCACATTTCAATATTCGACATCAAATATCAATATTTAAATCAAACAAACAAAATAGTGGAAATAAAAATATATACATAATAAAATATATTTTTTTATTCAAAATTATTCATTCACACCAGCATACGGAATTTCGGCCTATCAACACATCTCAATTCAAGCGTCCATATTTCAACATCAAAATTCATTCAACATTTATTTAATTTCAATATTTATCAAAATCATCAATTTACACGTGCGTTAATATCACCGGAAGCCACATCGCAACCAAGCGTCCAAGCTCCAACGCAGCCCACCAGAGCGCATACAGCGCCCATTTCAAAATTTGAAAATTTTAGTTTCCAAAGCTACCACCAGATCGCACTGCAGTATCAAAAATTTACACAGCACAACTGCAACTCATATACACCTCTGAGCCCAAGAAATTTTTTTTTTTTTTTTCTCTCGACACATAATTTAATTTATTCAAACAAAAATGGAAAGAGCCACAAAGCAATTCAAGACACTGAAAGCTAAAATTACACGTATCATCAACAAAAGGGCAGAGGTAGAAACAATGTCAAAAGAAAGATTGGAATTTGAATTAGAAAAAATAAATAAATGTATCATTGAATTCGACACATTACAAAACATAATTTTAGAAGAAACCACCCCTGACATACATGAAAGGGAACTTTCGGATTTGGAAGATAGAATTGGAGACATATTTTCATATAACAAAGCAACACATACAAAATTAGCTCATTTACATATTCAAAATTCACCTATTCAAACTTGCATCAAGAAATCAAAATTAGCTCCCATAGAAATTCCTGTTTTTGAGGGAGATTATTACTCATGGACATCATTCAATGATTTATTTTCTGCTTTGGTCCATAATGATGCTTCATTAAGCAATGTGGAAAAATTAAAATATTTAAAAACATTCGTCAAGGGAGAACCACTTTCGCTTATTAAAAATTTTCAAATAACAGATGCAAATTATGAACTAGCAAGAAACATATTAGTCAAAAGATACGATAACAAAAGATAAATTATCAATTCACATTTGGACAAATTATTTCAAATTCCCAAATTAACAGAAAGGACAGGATTAAGAAATCTGATAGACAAAACATCAGAGTATGTTTCATCACTTGAAATTATGGACGCACCCATAAAGGAATGGGACCTAATTCTAAATTACATCACAATAAACAAATTGGATCAAGCAACAAGAGAAGAATGGGAATTTCATGTCGCCAGAAACGAGATTGAAATGCCCACCTTCGAACAGCTTTGATTTTTTAAGTCAACGTGCGTCTGCCATGACAAACCTCGATTTAAACAATCAAGCAACTGAAAAGAAGATAAGTTCAGTGACATACACATGCAAGGTTTGCAACAAGTCCGCTCATCCTATTTTCAGTTGCGAAAAATTTAAAATTTCATCAGTCACGGAGCGCATTTCCTTGGTCAAGAAGCACAATCTTTGTTTAAATTGTCTCCGTTCCGGTCATGTGCTGCATCAATGCACAAGTTCGTCCAAATGTCGAACATGCAACAAGAAGCACAACACAATGCTTCACCTCAACAAAGACATTTCTACAGCTGCATCCACATCTACCCCCCCTCAAGTTGGGATTCATCGTGATGACTCAAGTCAAATTCTACTGGCCACAGCTCGCGTCGACATTGGCAGTCCGCACAACCACATCATTCATGCCAGGGCATTATTAGATTCAGGATCCCAAGTAAACCTCATCACAGAGAGTTGCTTCAAACAATTGAAAATGCCACGCAAATCATTTACCGGGACCATCCAAGGACTCGACCGAGCACCAGTTCAAATAAATGGCCAGGCAAGGATAAAGATTTATAGCTTGACTCACAAAATTCAATTTGAGATAGATGTACTAATAACCAAAAGGATCAACAACTTACCATCAGCTCCAGTAGACAACAAACACTGGCCACACCTACAATCAGTGCCGTTAGCAGATCCATTTTACCACCAACCAGGAAAAATTGACCTTCTTTTAGGAGGTGAAGTTTTCCCAGGAATGATTTTGCTAGGGGGAAGAATTGACAGCAACAATGGCTCCCCTACTGCCATGGAAACCAATCTTGGCTGGGTCATGACTGGCAAAACTGCATCAAAAGGGATGGCTAAACAACAAAGCTCATCGGAAAGAAGCTCACACAAAATTCACACTAGAGTATTGGGAATTGTCCGGCATGGTAGTCATATCACAAGACCATCATCAAGACATTGGCCATTTATACATCGCACATCGAACTGTCATCAAAGACAGCTCTACAACAAGGATGAGAGTCGGCCATCATCGAAATAATTTCAACAAAACATTGTTGAATTATTGAGAAGAGGAAGAGGGTTTCCCCTGCGCAAGTGGAGCTCAAACAATCCACTTGCTGGAAACTCTTCCCGAACCACATCAGGTCAACTGCATCTCCCATTCTTGCACACAACAGTGTCAAGACCCTGGGAATCAGTTGCCACCTTCAACAAGCCACCTTTCATTCCCACTTCCTTCAAATATCATCCTCCCACCAAGCGCCAGATTCTTTCCATTCCATTTTATCACATATATTTGATCCTCTCGGCTGGCTCCCACCAGTCGCCATTTCAGGCAAAATCACCATCCAGTCTGTCTGGATACTTGGAGTCAGCTGGGACGACAAGGTGCCAAGGCATCATCATCAAGTCAGCCGGCACCTGCTCCAAAACATGCGATGCCTTCACTATTTACGCCAGCGAAGGTACCCTGTTTCGTCGTGTATCAAGACGATCACTTCTGCCAATGGATTCTCTTTGAAATTAAACAATAATTTCAAGGTGGGCGGGATGTTCGCGCCTCCATGTCAACATTTAAATGTCAGCGCTCTCTCTCACCATTTCCTATTGGTCACTTTCCAACCCTTATATTTCACACTTGCATCACACTACACTTTCCTATCTTCACACTTCCATGCACAGCTCCATCCCCTCTCCAAGCACCTAAGCCAGGGAGGTAGCCAACTCCAAGCAGTCACAAACACACACCATCCCATTCATTCATCAACAGTTCCCATGTAAGCATTCAACATTCACCACCCCATTCATTCATCAACAGTTCCCATGTAAGCATTCAACATTCACCACCCCACTCATTCATCAACAGTTCCCATGCAAACATTCACCATTTCATTCATTCACCAGAAGTTCCGATGTAACCACCAACATACCACAATCAGTCTATCAGTTAAACATGTAATATAATCCACGTGCATCAATAAATTGTATATAAAACGCAACCCTCATCTTTTCTTATTTCGAAACAAACACGAAACCCGTAGCCGCAGCTACATAATGATATATTTACATTATCATTAATTTGGGTGCTGTATACAAAATTTACTATTTGTTTAAATTCTAATTATTTTTTTTCTTTCAATTTAAACTTTTATTCTAAATTAGCTGCTTATATATTCAAAATTTCATTATTTATTTTTTTTTCTTATTTTTAAATTTGATTGCATGGTCGTTCTTGTAATATACACTGTACATTCGGTATCACAGATGGCATTTAAAGTCTTACCAAAAGCGCTTGGTCAAGCAACGGAGTGGGGGAACCGTGACCAAGGAGAGACAAATGCAGGCACTCGGCACTCACACATTGGCTGGAAGAGGGAAGTCAGCGCGCAATCTCACATACACGAGCAGTGACCGATAAGCTCCCTCTCTCTCTCTTATTTTTTGCTGGGCAGCGCTCGTGCGTACCACACGTGTTTTTTGACGCTCCTACTAAATGGCGGTTTTTTTCTGTAATCTTTATCATAAATTTTGTATTTATTTGCCAAAACATGCCTAATTGTACCCGTTGTGAAGCCTCTACAAAGAAAAAGTGTCCTGATTGTGTCGCAGCAGAAGGGGACATTTCTTTATCGAGCCTGCACACTTTCCTGCAAACAAGGGCGGATACAAGGGGGGTAAAGGGGGTAATTACCCCCCCCCCCCCGAGATTCGAAAAAATACCTTTTTTTCGCAAAAAAAATTTATTTTTAATGTAAAATTTTTAAAATTAATACTTAAAAATTTGATGTGTATTTATATTCTGGCAAACAAATACAGAATGCGCTTTTTAATTACCGAAATTAAAAAAAATAGTGTGCTGTGCGACGAGTCACACCAGATTACCCCCCCCCCCGAGAAATACCTCTGGATCCGCCCTTGGCTGCAAAACGTAATTCAACAAAACAATGAAATTATTAAATCATTAGAATTCACCAACGGCACTATTACGGAACTCAAAACAAGTGTTGACGAGATGAAGGACAGCATGGCTACCTTGACTCAACGTGTGGAAGCCTTGGAGGACTCTAACAGAACGCTTAACTCTGAGAATACTACGTTGAAGCAGAGGCTCGAAATCATGGACCAGCGTACTTTGACCTCTGGTAACGCCATTAAGATAAGTGAGGTCCCAATTGCACCAAATGAAAATGTCAACCAGGTGGTGATTGACCTGAGCAAGGCTCTAAACGTCACAATTACAGAAGAAAATATAGTGAATTTTACCGAGGGTCGGGGAGGGTCCCTAGGTTTCTTCACGCCTAAATTAATTAGAGGAAGGGGGTGGGTTCCCTTAATTAGCCTAGGACTTTATGTATCTGCTTCGCTGGGTCCATTAACCCATATCTTCCCGACAATAGAAATTTTGAAAAAATATTTTATTTTTTTTTTTTTTTTTTTTTGGAATGGGTGCATAAGGTCCGAAGACCTATAATGACCAATAGTCACATGCAGCCAGGAAGAAAATAAAAACAAAAGGAGAAGCATAAAGGAAAAACTCAACTGCGGGAACTGAGAAGATGTCTGTTGAGGTTAGACTTGAAAGTCTGAAGATTGTAGGTTTTGGGGAAGATAGACGCAGGGAGCTTGTTCCAATCACGGGTTCCAATCAATTGTTTTCATCACCAATCACGGGAGGTCATGGGGACAAAGGAAGAATGAAATTGTTTTGTTCTGTTAGTCGTGATCTGAACAGCATAGGGATGCTGGGAAGATGCCTCTCTTGTGTTCCGTGAATATGTTGCATTGGGTGGGATAATTGATTTTAATTCGGCAGAGCATTGACCATGGTAATACCTGTAGAAGAGAGATAGTGCAGATACTCTTCTTCTATGATCTAGTGACTGTAAGGATGCAGTAAGGGTAGAATCACCTATCAGTCTAATTGCACCCCTCTGTATGGCTTCCAAGGAGGAGAGAGCGTCTTTCGACGCCCCTCGCCAAAGGTGGGAACAATATTCAAGACACGGCCGAATTTGGGCTTTATAGAGGATTAGGAGTTGTTGAGAGGAAAAGTAACGCTTCGTTTTGAATAGGAAACCCAATTTCCTTGCGGTAGATTTAACCACAGAAGAGATGTGGTTGCTCCAGGAGAGATCAGATGTAACTGTCACTCCCAGAACAGAAAATGAATCTTTGAACTCGAGACTATTATTGCTGTAAATAAGGGGAGGGCAAATCCTATTTTTTTGTCTAGAAATTAAACAACATTGGGTTTTTTGGGAATTGAATTTTACTTGATTGAGGTTTCCCCATTCCTCCAAGAGACCAAGATCATCATTTATCGACGACACAGCCCCCAGACGACCAGTGGATGAGGTTTCACCAGTCCTGACAGTGCAGGGTACTGTCATCAGCAAAGCAATGAATTGGGTTGGAGGTTACTCCCATGAGATCGTTAATGTACATAAGGAATAGGGTGGGAGAGAGGACAGAACCCTGGGGAACACCTGCGTTGATTGAATGCGGAATAGAAGACACACCGTCGACTACAACCGAGATCTTTCGCTCCATTAGAAAGCTCTTGATCCACTGGCACAGCTCAGAGGATAGGCCAAAAGATGGAAGTTTAGCATAAAGATTTTTATGCCATACCTGATCGAAAGCCTTCGAAATGTCAAGAGCAACTGCAATAGTTTCCCCTTTCATTTCCATGGCTTTGTTCCAGAGGTGTGTGACAAAGCTCAAAATATCCCCAGTCGAACGAGCATGCCTGAAACCATATTGCCTATCATTCATCATTCCGCAATGTTCCAGATGATTTAAAATTTGAATGTTGAGGGCTTTTTCCATAATTTTGGATAGTATGGAGGTTATTGCGATTGGGCGATAGTTGCTGGGAAGAGAGGAGTCACCTTTTTTGGGAATGGGTTGAATATTCGCCAATTTCCAAGAGTCGGGAAAATTTCCCGAGGAAAATGAGAGGTTGAACAACCTGGATAATATTGGGACCAATTCAGGGGAACATTTTTTAATGACGATGGGGGGGAATACCGTCAGGGCCTGGGGATTTGTCGATTACTAGCTCCTTAATAACCTTTTTAATTAGTTTATCCCTAAAATGAATTTTATTCATTGAAATTTTATTGGAATGCTGGGTCGGAGGATCGCGACTATTGGCTTTATCGTCAATAGTAGAATTGGATGCGAAGAGAGAAGCAAAGATTTGGGCTTTTTCAAATGGGGTAGTGGCAATTTTACCATCAGGCAAATTAATTTTGTCATCAATTCCACTTAAAAGTAATTCAAATAAGATGATAAATATTAAAAATTAGCAGTATGTGTTGTCATTTTGACATAACATAACGTTGCGCTCACGCAACGTTGGGAGTTTCCTGGTAAAAAATAATTTTTTTTTATTTCAATCACCTACTTTTCTTTGCTCAAAATGTTAAATATTAATAATTGTATGAAAAAACTGAACAAGATTGATTCTATTACTCATGAAATTAAAAAAAAAAATGTGAATGAAGGTGAAACTGATATTTTTTGCATATGTAGATCATCTGGATTTTGCAAATTTTGCATCTCGTCTGAGCATTTTCTTCATCGCGGATTATAATATGGAAAGTTCTGTCCTCTCTTAATGTTCTTATTGAAATTACAAATGTCAGGTTATTTTAGTTTGAGCATAGTTTATTCAAAACTCTACTATATCCTCCACTATTTCGTCTAAGAAATGTTCAAACAATTGTAAGCGTGTCAAATTCCCAAATTTATTTTTTATTTCTTAGACACATCTGACTTAACAGTTTTTAGGAGTATCACTGTTAGTTGGGCAGAGGCGTACCGAGGCAGTTGGGGGCCTGGGGCGGAACTAGAAGATGGGGCCTTATATTGAATTTTTTTTTTTTTTTGGGGGGTGGTCATCTTTAAATAGAAATTTTCAATAAATTTTGTTTTTTTTTTATCTAAATTTTCCCATTTTTACTTGAGCCTCAAGGGCCCCGGGGCCTCTCAAAGAGAAATTTTCAATAAATTTTGTTTTTTTTTTTATCTAAATTTTCCCATTTTTACTTGAGCCCTGAGGGCCCCGAGGCCTCTCAAAGAGAAATTTTCAATAAATTTTGTTTTTTTTTATCTAAATTTTCCCATTTTTACTTGAGCCCCAAGGGCCCCGGGGCCTCTCAAATAGAAATTTTCATTAAATTTTGTTTTTACTTTAGACCTGAGGGCCCCGGGGCCTCTCACAGACAAATTTTCATTAAATTTTGTTTTTACTTGAGCCCTGAGGGTCTCGGGGGCCTCTCAAAGGGAAATTTTTATTAAATTTTCTTTTTTTTTTATCTAAATTTTCCCATTTTTACTTGAGCCCTGAGCCCCCCGGGGCCTTCCAAAGGGAAATTTTCATTAAATTGCAGAAGTGGACGATGCTCTCTGTGTCCAAAAAGTACATGAATTGCTTAAAACCACCAATACTGGCAAAGATCTGGCATTCATTTATGCCAATTGTAAATTTCTTTTAAAAATTATTGAAGATTTAGAAAGGCGTGGGATAGCATTGAGAGAAAATATTAATATAATTGATAATTTGAAAACCCATGTAAATCAAATACCCGGGGAAAAAGGAAATTTGTTGAAAAAAAAATTAAAACATATCCTAGAAAAAAATCCTGGACTAGCGGATTTATGTAAAATCAATAAAATACTTCAAGGAGATTTTTTTTTTTTATAAATATATGGGGGCCTATGCCGGCTCAGGGCCTGGGGCGGACCGCCCCCCTCGCCCCCCCTCGGTACGCCACTGTAGTTGGGACACACTTCGGCCCCTTTGTTATAGGATACATTTTTTTCTAGTGTGGTTCATCAGAAGTATTTTTTATAGTGTCAGGTACTGATATATCTGTTTTGTCGTCTATACTGGCATACATTTTAAATATAGCACCATAGCTACTGTAATTATTCACCCCCATCAATGATAATCATAAGTCCATCTTCTATTCTTCTTCATCAATTAGTTTATCTACTTTAGGAGTTTTGATGACTACATAAATGGCTTCTTCTCCCTCTAATTCCTCAAAAATAGCTATAATTTTCTCAGCTGTTAGTATTTTCTTTTTGTAGAAAGCCATTTCTATGTTCAATAATTGAAAAATAGGACAAATAATAAAACAATAATAATAATAAAATAAAATACGAAAGTCATAGAAGGATATTATAATACGATGTTACTACTAAAAACTGAGCCGAGGAACTCCCAACGTTGCGTCAGCGCAACGGATAAATGTATCATTCGCTACTGTGTCATAGGTAGAGACCGGATTCCTATGCAATTGCATATTCTATTTGCTAATAGGTACATCACTGAAAACCAATTTTCTATCCGAATCATGCCCCCTTGGAGCTAGGGTTCAAATTCTATATTGCATATTTTTGCATATTTGGCCAATATTGCATAAAGTTGCATATTTAAAGCTTTTTGGATATTTTAAATTTTTTTTCAGTAAAAGTTCCATTTTATTTTAATTTTTTTTTTCTAAAAACAAAAAAAAAAAAATTAAACGAAAAAAAAAAATTTAAATCCTTTTATTACATTGTATAAAATAAATAACTATATATTTTTTATTCTTTATATCCTCTTTTAAGAAATAAATTTAGTTTTGCTAGACTTTTCGTTGGATGAATATCAAGTCAGTTGTGTTCATAGTTCGAAGTCAAATTAATTAAAGAAAAAAAATGCCAAAACAGGGGTCCTCGTTTGCTTCAAAAATTTCGCAATGGATTGCTCCCTATGAAAAGGATAAAATATTTACGACTGAAGGTAATGTTGTTTTTTGCAATCCATGCGGAAAAAAAATTTCGAGCTATCGGAAGTCGCAAGTTGATCAACACGTCAAAACAGGTATGTCGTTTAATTAGGTTTTTATTTCTTTAATTACAAATCGAGCCTTATTTTGTAGACTTACATTTGGCCAGCGTCAAACGTAAAGATGTCAAAACTCAGCAACTCTTAACTTCTATGCGTGGTATAGCTGAACAAACAATATTTTTTGAAGATTTGTGTCATGCCATGGTGGCTTCTGGAATCCCACTTTGGAATTTGCAAAAGACCCCCTTCAAAGACTTTTTGGCCAAATACACAAATAACAAAATTCCCGACGAAAGCACGTTGAGAAAAAATTATCTACCCATTTGCTATAATAAGACTATAGAGAAAATTAAAAATGAGTTAGTTGATAATTATTTATATTTAATTGTAGATGAAACTACCGACCCTAGGGGTATCTACGTAGCTAATTTATTGGTTGGCGTTTTAAGCCCAAATGGTCCAAAAAATCCATTTTTGGTCTGTTCAAAACATCTTGAAAAAACTAATTATGAGACTATATGTCGATTTATTAATGATGGACTAAAATTTATTTCAACAGGGTCGATTGAAAATAAAGTATTGCTATTTATTTCTGATGCAGCCCCCTATATGGTAAAGGCCGGACAATCATTAAAAATTTTTTACTTTTAAATGATACATGTGACATGCATCGCTCATGCCTGCAACCGCCTAGCGGAAAAAATAAGAGAAATTTTTCCTCATATAAATAAATTAATAAACAACGGCAAAAAAATGTTTTTAAAGGCCCCTTCAAGGGTTGATGTTTACAAAGAATTAATGCTTGGAAAACCGTTGCCTCCCCAACCAGTAATAACTCGCTGGGGTACGTGGCTTGCAGCAGCAGTTTTCTATGCAGAAAATTTTCTTGAATTCAAGAGTGTGGTTCTTAAAATTGCAGAAGTGGACGATGCTCTCTGTGTCCAAAAAGTACATGAATTGCTTAAAACCACCAATACTGGCAAAGATCTGGCATTCATTTATGCCAATTGTAAATTTCTTTTAAAAATTATTGAAGATTTAGAAAGGCGTGGGATAGCATTGAGCGAAAATATTAATATAATTGATAATTTGAAAACCCATGTAAATCAAATACCCGGGGAAAAAGGAAATTTGTTGAAAAAAAAATTAAAACATATCCTAGAAAAAAATCCTGGACTAGCGGATTTATGTAAAATCAATAAAATACTTCAAGGAGATGAAGTTGATGTGATGGAGGAAATCGAACCTATTGCACTAAGTTCATTTAAATATGCCCCTATCACATCTGTTGATGTGGAACGATCATTTTCAAAATATAAAACTTTATTAAGCGATAAACGCTATAATTTTAAAGAAGTTAATTTTGAAATGCTTTTAGTTGTAAATTACAATGCAAATTAAAAGCAATGATCTTGATCTCCTCATGAAAGCCGAAAGCAATTAAAGAAAAATTATTCTCTTTTTTCGCTTTATTTAATCCAATTGTCGACGTTTCGGCCAATTTTTCCGGCCTTCATCAGGACAATTGTTGTTGACTCGAGATTAGAGGGGCTCTTGGCAACTCCTGACATAACTGTTGGTGCGAACAGCATTAGGGCAAATGTTATGTTTGCCAAGAGCCCCTCTAAGCTCGAGTCAATAACATTTGTCTTGATGAAGCCCGGAAAAATCGACCGAAACGTCGACAATTGTATTAAATAAAGCGAAAAAAGAGAAATAATTTTTCTTTAATTGCTTCCGGCTCCCTTACTCTCCTCATTGTTTGTAATTTATAAAGTGTTTATTTTGTTAAATAATATTTAGTATATATTTTATAGAAAACTATTTTGTTAAATAAATTAACACATTTGACTGTACTGATATTACTGTTTTTTTTTTGTTTTGTTTTGTTTTTTTAATTAAATTTAGTTTTTATTGCGAGACCAATTTTTTTTTTTTTTTTTAATCATTTCCTTCCAAAAATAAAACACCATTAGTTTTACATCAGTAGAAATCATGATTTACCTTTAATTGGAAGCCATTTACTCAATATTTTTGCCATAAATATATTGCATATTTGGCTGCATATTTTAATACTTTTACTGCATATTATATGGCATATTTAGCGGTTTTTGCTGCATAAAAATCCGGTCTCTAGTCATAGGTCTAATATATTTAAGAAAAAAAATATGTGTGTATTCCACATCTATAACATTCTGGAATATGTACATAAAAGTTGAATTAAATATATTTTAGTACTTGAAAAAAATTATTGAAAAATATTGATAAAAACAGGTGTTCAGTAATTAATTTTTTTTCACAGAGTGTTGCAATTATTTTGAAATGTAAATACATAGAAAGAAAGCTTATGAATGCCTTTTAATAAATGAATGATGACTTTTGCATAAAAACTTCATTTTGACAGCATTTTATGAAGTTAACTTGGTGTTGCGTATACGCAACGCCGGGAAGAAATGGGTTAAGGGTCGATTACTCCCTTAAAATGGATGCTGTAAGAGAATCTAAAAATAAAAGAGTGAAGAAAAAGGTGCTTATATATATGTGTAAAGAAAAGAGAAGAATTAAATAAAAATATAAAATGAATTTAATGAGCTTGTTGAATGGTCGTTTTACACGATTGGCGATTCCCTCTTGCTGTACAGAAGGCACTCGGTATGTCAGATCCGAGGGTTGGGTTAGCTAGGTTCAGTTAAAGTAGGTTAGTTCGCAGACATATTTATAAAAAAAATCAGGAAAGAGATCCAAACAGATTGGAGGCAATTAAATTATTGAATCAGATTCATTATCGATTGATTATAAAAATTGATATGAGCATGAAAAACTCTTGTGTGAAGTTTAGAGAAGAATTAAAAAAATAAAAATAAAGAAAAGAGAAAGAGAGAATTCAAGATATCACAGATAGAGCAAAATTGATATGGTATAGTTAAAATTCAAATGCATGAAAAGCCTTGGAAATTATTGAAATGTGTTAAGGGTCTGTATTTTATTAAGTGTAATTGGCAGATAACGTCGGGAGGGTGATGCACACTCCAACACCGAAACGTTACTCTGTTTGGGTTGAGAACCTCGGGCCGACTACTACTGAGTTCGAGCACCGAAACGTTAATTGAATTGCCACTTTAGGCTCGCCTTAATGGCCTCGGTTCTTTCCACGAATTTGGATTCATGTCAAAAATTCGATGTCGAGATTTTGATGGATCTTCACGTTTTGAGGTCCCCTGAATCCAAAAAAGTGGTTTTCGCGACATGGTCTGTCTCTCTCTGTGTGTGTGTGTGTGTGTGTGTATGTGTGTGTGTGTGTTCAATTTTAAGCATGAAGGAATTGAGCTACGAGGTTGAAATTTTATATTTAAGTTAAACATCCTCCGGGACCGGAAAAATAAGCTTTTAATCAAAATCGGCCAAAGAGTACTAGTACTTTACTGATGTACTTTTTCAGTTTTTTTCGAATTTCTCAAAATTTGCTCCAACGATTTTTTTTTAAATTCAAAAATCAATTATTTTTTAGATGCCTTTTAAAATGTATATTCTCATTTTGCAATTGAAATCTTCTGAAGACCACTTTACTCTTGTATTTCATAGGGAAGATAGAAGAAATGGTTGTCATGGTAACAAAATATAAATATTTTCCCATACTTATAAATTTTACATCTGAATTCATATGTTCCGTACTGTCGGGAACTAAATATATGTCGACACAAAAAATCTGGTGTGACAAGCACAGAACACAACTTTCGATTACCGAAGGTAAGAGAAAGTTGTGTGCTGTGCGCCAGTCACACCAGATTTTTTTAAATTAAAATATAAATTAATTTCTGATAAACTTTATTTTGTCAACTGGTCCTTGATTTTGCCAACTCGATCCGACCTGGGGGGGGAGACTCCCCCCCTCCCCTCCCCTGGCTACGCCCCTGGATAAACCCCTGCACATTTCTATATTTCATGGATTCCTTTTATCTAATTTATCTTTAATTAACATCAAATAAGTGATATTTAAATGTAAATTAAAAAATATTTGATTTAATATGAAGAATTGTGTAAAGTCCCATTGGGTCCCATTAGCAAGCAATATCAAGGAGACTCCACTGGCGTCAGAGCTCAAGCAGCCGAAAAAAAACGAATTTTCCCGAGCAGAATGGGCCAACCTTGATAATTCTAAGAAACTTGGAAGAATTGCCTCTAGGTAGCACTAGAGGCTGGAATTACCATCTACAGATCAAGGTTCTTAGAATTAACAAGGTTGGCCCATTCTGCTCGGGAGAATTCGTTTTTTTTTTCGGCTCCTTGAGCTCTGACGCCCGTGGAGTCTCCTTCATAGATAATATAGATTGGAAAGCCTGTCAAACTTGTCAAACGTTTCTTCGGCAGTCGGCCAGGTGGCGTTCGAAGCGTGGCTCCGCTCTAGGCTCCGCCCACCAATATGCTCTCCCAAATCATTCTATACCAAAATATAACTTTTATATATATATATATTTTATTTTATTTTTTTTATTTTAATAAAAATTATTGTTTAATGAAGTCGAATATATATAGAAGCATAGGGTATTAAAAAAAAAAGAAAAAAATATAATTTCATAGTAGAGATTTTAATTTTTTTCTCATTATAATTCACATTTATCTACATAAATAACTTTAAGATACATTGCTATCATTCAAAGCTATATTTAAAAAAATATTTCCAAACAGATTTAAAAAAAATTGGTTAACAAATAACATGAATGAAATTTATAATTTATACATATTACACGTGCTTTGTGAACTTGTAGATTCTCAAATTTGTTTTTCTTTTATTAAACATCTTTAAAGATATTTTATTATTATTATTATTGTTTTTATTAATTTTAATTTATTTTATTTAGAAAAAAAATGGTTTATAAATATTGTATATGCCATGATACAGGAAAGGAAACTAGATTGCATCGTTTTTCTGGTTGGCCAAAGGTGTTTATTAAAGCTTTTGTGGATTGTATAACTATTATGACAGTTTTTAATTATTAGACCTATTTGTATATATTATTTTTAATAAATAATTTGTACAAATATGGTTTATAATTAAAAACTTATTATTACGTATTATATCGTATTACCATGGTCTATTATATCGTATTACCATGGTCAATGCTCTGCCGAATTAAAATCAATTATCCCACCCAATGCAACATATTCAC
Source organism: Euborellia annulipes (assembly GCA_023213315.1). Taxonomy (NCBI): domain Eukaryota; kingdom Metazoa; phylum Arthropoda; class Insecta; order Dermaptera; family Anisolabididae; genus Euborellia; species Euborellia annulipes. The sequence goes on from JAKCPI010017044.1 coordinate 117,731, forward strand.
GGAACACAAGAGAGGCATCTTCCCAGCATCCCTATGCTGTTCAGATCACGACTAACAGAACAAATCAATTTCATTCTTCCTTTGTCCCCATGACCTCCCGTGATTGGAACAAGCTCCCTGCGTCTATCTTCCCCAAAACCTACAATCTTCAGACTTTCAAGTCTAACCTCAACAGGCATCTTCTCAGTTCCCGCAGTTGAGTTTCCCCTTTATGCTTCTCCTTTTGTTTTTATTTTCTTCCTGGCTGCATGTGACTATTGGTCATTATAGGTCTTCGGACCTTATGCACCCATTCAAAAAAAAAAAAAAAAAAAAAAAACTGTTATAATAATAATAATAATAATAATACAAACCACAAAAGGTTTAATAAACACCTTTGGCGAACCAGAAAAACGATGCAATCTAGTTTCCTTTCCTGTATCCAGGGCCGCAGACAGGGGAGGGGGCAGGGGGGGCTATATCCCCGGAGCCCGGGCCCTTCGAAGGGGCCCGGGCCCATTGCGCTCCCATGTTAAAATTCTAATAAAAATTAAATTTCATGGTTAAAATTTCAATTAAAAAAAAAATCATTTTCTTAAAATTTTTTTCCTCAGGGGGCCCGGGCCCTTTAAGCTAAAATCTTAAAATTTCAATTTAAAACAATCATTTTCTTGAAATTTTTTTCCTCAGGGGTCCGGGCCCTTTAAGCTAAAATCTTAAAATTTCAATTAAAAAAAATCATTTTCTTGAAATTTTTTTCCTCAGGGGGCCCGGGCCCGTTAAGCTAAAATCTTAAAATTTCAATTAAAAAAAATCATTTTCTTGAAATTTTTTTCCTCAGGGGTCCGGGCCCTTTAAGCTAAAATCTTAAAATTTCAATTAAAAAAAATCATTTTCTTGAAATTTTTTTCCTCAGGGGGCCCGGGCCCGTTAAGCTAAAATCTTAAAATTTCAATTAAAAAAAAATTATTTTCTTGAAATTTTTTTCCTGAAGGGGCCCGGGCCCTTTAAGCTCAAGTCTTAAAAATCATTTTCTTGAAATTTTTTTTCAGAAGGGGCCCGGGCCCCCTTTTAACCTCAAATCAAGTTTGATCTTTTTCACGACTCAGGATAGCTAAAAACGCAGATTCAGTGGCTAATTTTCAAAAAATTTTCCATACCCCCAGATTCCCCCGGAAATCCTCTGTCCGATAAATTATTATTAATTAAATTATTGTAAGCTCTTTCTTTAGGAAATTTTGAAAAATTTTTAAATAACTTTATTTAAATAAATATTGTAAGCTATGTTTATACATATTTTAAAAGTTGTGTCAAAAACTGTGTAAAAAATTGTTGGCCTGAAGGCCACAATAGCCTTTTATATACTAAAAAAAACAACTGTTTTTTGGAGGGGGGGGGCCCTATTAGTAAGTAGCACCGGGGCCCGTCAAGTCTGTCTGCGGCCCTGCCTGTATCATTGCATATACAATATTTATAAACCATTTTTTTTCTAAATAAAATAAATTAAAATTAATAAAAACAATAATAATAATAATAAAATATCTTTAAAGATGTTTAATAAAAGAAAAACAAATTTGAGAATCTACAAGTTCACAAAGCACGTGTAATATATATGGAACATGGAATGGAAAATTATCTATACAGATATGGTTGGGATCAGGCAGGGAACATCAGGGAATGCATGCAAGGATGCATGTTGCTTTTCAAACGAAGGGAAGTGGCTTTGGTGGGCGGAGTCAAGGTGCGACGCTAGCGACAGAGGCGGACTGAGGGAGAAACTTTTCAGCTGTCAAATTCTGTGAGTTACAACCCCCTGGTCTCCTTGCTATTGCTTGCTAATGGGACCCAATGGGACTCAGCGGCGTAACACACATTTGAGGGCGGGGGGGGGGCGAAGCTCAACTAGGGCGCCGATTTTCCAGGGGGTTCCGCCCCCTGGACACCCTTGCTCGCCATCGGCGAGCAATTGCCCGCCTTTGGCGGGCAAATATCTTGCATCCTGTAATTTTCTCAGCGAATTTGTGAAACAAATGAATTTGTTTATATTTACATATTTTTTAATGACACCTGTATGATTTTGTTTTGATTTTTCTTTGCTTTTACGAAAAATGTCGTTTTCTTCTGTGATTATTTCAAAAACTATTCAGTTTTCGGTAAAATATCAAAGAATAAAAACTTTTTAAAATTGAGTATTTTATCAAAATATAACAAAGAAATTAAAAATTTCGAAATTTCTGAAAAAACTTATTAGGTAAAGTACAACTTCCAAGTGACGTATTTACTCCAAAAGTTGATAGAAATTTACAATTTTAGTGTAAGGAGCATATGCCAAATTTCATCCATCTAGCTGCTTTGGTTTTTAAGCAATCGTGTTCACACACACACCCAGACGTAATTCCAAAAGATACGAGAAATTCTCGGGGAAGTCATTCCCCATTTTTTTTTAACACACACTTTTTTCCCATTCACACTCACACTCACACACACATGCACACAGTCTTTTCGGCAACTTAGGCCATATAAGACTTTGACTTTGACATTTGGTATCCAAATAGCTTAAATAAAATCATCGGACTGCCTGAGATCCGAACCCCCGATTAGAGCCCTGCACGGGTACGGGTTGGCCCGTAGGCCCGTTACCTACCCGGCCCGCGGACCGGGCCGAGCGGGCTTTGGAGGCCATGAAAAAAATTACGGGCGGGTAGCAAGTCTAAATAAACGGGTTCGGGCAGACGGGCATGCAAATGAAATTTTATTTAAAAATTGCTAGACATTCGTTCATTCATTCACTAAATCTCGGGCGGGAATGGGCGGATTTGAAAAAATTCCGGGCGGGCTCGGGCGGGCCTGAAGAATGGTAAAAGCCCTTTCATTTTGAGAAAATCGAAAAAAACTGAAAATCTACATCAGTAAAATACTAGTACTTTTTGGCCAATTTTGATTAAAAGCTTATTTTCACGGTCCCGGGGGTGTTTAACTTAACCCATTTCTTCCCGGCGTTGCGTATACGCAACACCAAGTTTAACTTCATAAAATGCAGTCAAAATGAAGTTTTTATGCAAAAGTCATCATTCATTTATTAAAAGGCATTCATAAGCTTTCTTTCTATGTATTTACATTTCAAAATAAGTGCAACACTCCGTGAAAAAAAATTAATTACTGAACACCTGTTTTTATCAATATTTTTCAATAATTTTTTTCAAGTACTAAAATATATTTAATTCAACTTTTATGTACATATTCCAGAATGTTATAGATGTGGAATACACATATATTTTTTTTTCTTAAATATATTAGACCTATGACACAGTAGCGAATGATATATTTATCCGTTGCGCTGACGCAACGTTGGGAGTTCCCCGGCTCGGTTTTTAGTAGTAACATCGTATTATAATATCCTTCTATGACTTTCGTATTTTATTTTATTATTATTATTGTTTTATTATTTGTTCTATTTTTCAATTATTGAACATAGAAATGTCTTTCTACAAAAAGAAACACAAACAGCTGAGAAAATTATAGCTATTTTTGAGGAATTAGAGGGAGAAGAAGCCATTTATGTAGTCATCATAACTCCTAAAGTAGATAAACTAACTGATGAAGAAATAGAAGATGGACTTATGATTATCAATGACGGGGGTGAATAATTACAGTACATATAGTGCTACATATAAAATTTATGCCAGTATAGACGACAAAACAGATATATCAGTACCTGAAACTACTAATTTCTGATGAACCACACTAGGAAAAAATGTATCCTATAACAAAGGGGCCGAAGTGTGTCCCAACTAACAGGTATACTCCTAAAAACTGTAAAGTCAGATGTGTCTAAGAAATAAAAAATAAATTTGGGAATTTGACACGCTTACAATTGTTTGAACATTTCTTAGACGGAATTGTGGACGATATAGTAGAGTTTTGAATAAACTATGCTCAAACTAAAATAACCTGACATTTGTAATTTCAATAAGAACATTAAGAGAGAACAGAACTCTCCATATTATAATCCGCGATGAAGAAAATGCGCAGAGGAGATGCAAAATTTGCAAAATCCAGATGATCTACATATGCAAAAAATATCAGTTTCACCTTCATTCACATTTTTTTTTAAATTTCATGAGTAATAGAATCAATCTTGTTCAGTTTTTTCATACAATCATGAATATTTAACATTTTGAGCAAAGAAAAGTAGGTGATTGAAATAAAAAAAAAAAAATTATTTTTTACCAGGAAACTCCCAACGTTGCGTGAGCGCAACGTCATGTTATGTCAAAATGACAACACATACTGCTAATTTTTAATATTTATCATCTTATTTGAATTACTTTTAAGTGGAATTGATGACAAAATAAAATATTTTTTCAAAATTTCTATTGTTGGGAAGATATGGGTTAAATATAACATTTCAGTCTCATAGCTCAATTCCTTTATGCTTAAAAAAATTTTGAATTTCAAAAAATTAAATATTAAGGCTTATACGAATCCTGAGTAAATCTCCACAGCCATAAAACATCAAATTAAGGCTTATATATTGCAAAATAAAAAAAATTTTAATTATAAAGCCTCTATATACGTTGTTTATTATTTTTGGAATTAAATTCATTTAAAATAGTAGAATTCAAGTTGTAATATTATTTTAAATGAAAACAATCAATTTTTTAAGACAATCGATGAAAAGAATATGATAAAATCACATTCGCTGGGCTATATCTTACAAGGCATGTCACCCAAAGGTGAATCGCCGATTCTTTTGAAACTTGGTGCATTTAAAGAACTCATCTAAAGATTAATTTAGATGAAAAAAGTTTCAGGGATGGGCATACAGAAATATTTTTTTTAAATATTTTTAACTTAATCTATAAAATCAGTACAATAGTGATTATATTACACATTTCAAGAGTCAATAAAATGTTGTTGTATAATCAAATACAGGCTAATTTCTATTAACAAACAATGTGACACGAACAACTTGAGCACACTATATAATAATATTTTACAGAGACAATTATTATAATAATTAGCCGTAGGTGGTTCCTCTCTACCCGTAAGGTTTAGTGATATCTGTTGTCATTTATTTTCTTCGAAACATCATTTTTGTTTCATTTTTATGATACCGAAATGTCAAAAAAAAATAAAAAGAAAATCCAAGAGAGAGTGTAATGTTTGTTTATGAAATTTTTATTTTTGTTTTTTTATTTTTAAAATTTTTGTGTTCATAGTCCAGTTTCGTTTGAGTTTAGAATAAAATATTTAAAAAAAGAATTTTCTTAGTAAGAGATTATATTGATTAATTAGATTGGCATGAGTTAATAAAACGAAAAGTAAAAAAAATAGAATTTCATTATAATGAGAACTCGCCTCGAATGCCTTTCTTTTTACCAGCAGGCGAAATTGGACTGTCGACTCATTTTCTTATGACTAAACCGTTGAGGGTTCATTGTTTAAAACCACATTGTAAGTAGCAAGTTACTGTTGTAAGGATATATGTGACAGAGGAAAAAAAAAAAAAGGAAAAAGAGAATTGTTCATTGTTAACCTAGCTGTGTTTGCCTTTTTCAATGTTTAGAGTCCTGATGAAGGAGGCGTTGAGTCCCCCGAAACGTCGGCTGTATAGTGGTATTAAAATTTGGCCTGAAAGTACCTCCAGCATTTTTATTTCTCATTCATCTGTCTGCGCCAGGCTTTCCCAATCATCAATTGTCATATTATTATCATCATTTTTTTGTATTAAATTATTTTTATATTGGAAAAAAAAAAAAAAAAAAAAAACATTTATTATTATTTATTATTTTTAAACCCTCTTTCACCCTTTACAGCAAAAAATCGCCCCAACCTGAAATAATAATTTATTTTATTTTTTCTTTAGCCTCTTTGGCGTTAACACCCTCCCTAGAAACACCTCTGGATCCGCCCTTGATTAATATACAGAAAATATTGAATAAATACCAAATATTAAATACGGAGTGGACGACGTTTTTCCTGTGCAATTATCACACCAGTATTTGAAACAAATTAAATTTTTCGTGCGCAGTTTTTTTTTTTTCATTTAAGGTCTTTTTAGACAACTAAAGCCATGGTCTTAATGCATTTAGACCCCATCCCTATTAATTTCTAATGATTAGTAGCCAATTCAAATGAAATAAATTTTTCTCGCTTGGGACGGGATGCGAACGCTGAACCTTAAATAATGTCTTCTCTCTGAGCCACGGGTCTCGCGCGCAAAATATTAGGTCTACACATATCAGGGGCGTATATAGAAATTTTTTTCGGGGGGGCCCGAACTCAAAAATTTTTCTGTGGAAAATTTTTTTTTAAGAAACTATACTTTTTTCACACGAAATTTTTCGCGGAACATTTTTTTTCTATTGCGGAACCAAAGTTGTCCATCCTGCGGAAAAATTTGTTGCGCTGATGTCTATATCCCTATATATGTATATGTGTTTGGGAAATTTCGGGGGGGGGGGGCCCGGGCCCCCTCGGCCCCCCCCTTATATACGCCCCTGACACATATAGAGGGCGCTAAACTTATAAACAATTTTTAACCTGGAGCTGTCCAATCTTGATTGTATGACCTGTGCTAAGGGCCACCCTAATACAATATTCTATAGATGAGGCCGGTCGAGCTAGAATTTTCCCGGGCCGCTGTGACTTCCCAATCCGGCGCTGTCGGTAACTGTTCTTTGTTTGAAATTTTTGGGATATTGGCAGGGGCGCTCGAACAAATTTGAATCAGGGGGGGGGGAAAGAATTATTATATTATATAAAATTAAAATAATGTAATATGTTCAAATAGTATAAAACAAAAACATATCTACTTTATAGTAAAAAAGCTTTAAAAATTTTAAATAAAATCACAATTTTAATAAAATTAAAATTTTAAAAAATTTTCTAGTGATTTATCAAAAATTTTTTTAGGCTCTATTTATACTATTTGAAGGAAATAAATATTTTTAATTTTCTTTTTTTAATTCAATATAAAATGTTTTAGAAATTAGAAATACAATAGGGTCTATATAAAATATTTTGGAAAAAAATGAATTTCTTACTCTTAATTTTATTTTATTTAAAAGATTTTATTTTTTAAAAGTAAAAATGTATCATTTTTAAAAATAAATGAAATAAAATAAGATTTTTGCCCCCCTCTGCCTCCCCCCTATAGGATGCCAGGGGGGGGGGCAATGTACCCTTGCCCCCCCCCCCCTGTTCCGGCGCCTATGGATATTGGTACAATAAAATCAGGTCAAAAATGAGTTGCCTGTTTTGACATAAAGAAACAAATCTATAGAAAAATTATATTCGAATTTAATTGTCATTATAAATAATGCAGTATGTTTATTAAAGCTTTTGTGGTTTATATTACTATCATTATGGAAGTTTTTAATTATAGACCAAATTTGTATTAATTATTTCTAGTTTTAATAAATAATTAATACAAAATATGGTCTATAATTAAAAACTCCTATCATATCATAGATAGTAATAATAAAGTAAATATTTTTAGTGTATTTAATAATTAACTTGATAATAATTTCATAAAAAATTTTAAATTTAATTTATTTATTTTTTCTTGAATTTTAAAAACACTTTATAAACAACCTTAAAAGCTCGCATTTCTGGTAATCCAAAACTCAACTTAAAAAAAAAAAAAAAAAAACAATGCTAGCAGATATTTCTGACTTAGAAAGAGAAATTAAATCACGAAAGCAAAACAAACAAAGAGAGGGCCGGGGTGGGAGTGTACTTTACTGATGTACTTTTTCAGTTTTTTTCAAGTTTCTCAAAATTCGCTCCAATGGTTTTTTTTAATTTAATAAATCAACTATTTTTTAAATGCTCTTTAAAATGTATATTCTCATTTTGCGTTGAAATCTTCTGATGACCACTTTACTCTTGTTCTTCATAGGAAAGATAGGAGAAATGGTTGTCATGGTAACAGAATTTAAATCTTTTTCTTTTTCATAGATTAAAATTCATATAAATCAATCATTATTTAAATGCCCTTTTATTTTTATTTTATTTCTGTCTTTAATTGTTTCATAGAAAACATATCTCTCTCTCTCTCTCTCTCAATTGCAAACATTATTGTCTCTCTCTTTCTACTCGTTTTAAAATAAATTCACTTTCCACCTCTACCTTTCATAGGGCCAATGTTAATTTCCTATGGGGATTTGTATGTTAATTTCCCGTTTGGAACTTTTTACGCATTTAAAATTTTTTTTTCCAATTCTTATGAAATTTTGTATTTATTTACGATTCTCTATTGTGTATAAAATGTCCAAATATGAGATTAAAATATTGAAAAATAACCATAGTTTATTTCAAGCAGTCAACATTTAAAATGCAAGTTTGAAACTAAGGTGCTATGGGAAACTTAATATATTTCGACACAAAAAGTCTGGTGTAACCAGCACGGTGCACAACTTTCTCTTACCGAATGGTAAGAGAAAGTTGTGTGCAGTGCGCCAGTCACATCAGATTTTTTTTACTTCTAAACATTCTAAAGAACAGTATATTTGAGCATTGATTGAAAAAATCCTTTCTTTTTCAAACAAAGCTCTATTTATTTATCCACTTTATATATCATACAACTTTTAATATAAATACAGTATATTTTCATTCTTTTGAGTTGTCTGTTTTTCTTTTTGTTTTCAAAAGTTTAATTAAATATATCTAGCTAGGTAGGGAGGTTCAAATTATCTGTGACTAATTCGGGACTTCTTGAGATCATTAGTCAAGGGTGAGGGTGGGAGATGATTCTATCTGTTTACTCGTCGCCAAAAACCAATCACGGCCACCAACTAAAATGGCGCGTGATCTTTGACTTATTCAAACAAAAACTCTGCTTTTATTACTAATGAACGAGAAGCAGCCGTTTTTGTCGTCCTCGTGTTTCGTAAACATCGTAAAACACCCTGCAGTTTTCACTTATTGACACTTTGCTAGCAACTATCAAATGTTCTGTTTTAATTAGACACGGGGTTGTTCTTCGACTCCCTCTCCAATAACAGACACCAGAAAGTGTCCCTTTGTTTATTTGTGTGTTCAGAAGCTCATCTTAGTTAAAATCCTCGGGTAAACTTTAATCAAGACCTTAACTGTATTTCCTTGTTATGTATATGGGTTTCTTGCTTTATTCTTGACAAATTATTTAGGCCATATAAAAAAGCCTTCTCACTAACAACAATCGTGTTATTTCCTATCAAGGCCGGCACTAGGATTTTGGCACCCCGATGCAGAACGTAATTGACGCCTTAGGAATTTTTTTTTTTTTAAGAAAAAATTTTTGCCGCCCTTAAAAATTTTTTTTTCTTTCGCGGAACATAAGTATACCACCTCGCGGAAAATTTATTTATAAATTGTGGCGCCCTTATACGGAATCGCCCCGATGAGACGCATCCTGTGCTTACACGTAGAACCGGCCCTGTTTCCTATTCTATATTCGTACATAACCAAAACATAAATTATTATATAAATAGAATCGATTAATTAAGCTAAAAAGCTATGGGAAAATATTGCAAATAATTGTTAAGAACTAAAGCAATCATTTAATGAGCTGCTGAGGGGGATTTGGTGACTTTAATCAGGCATTAGGGGAGATGAAAGACGCCGCGAGGCGTGCCAATGCATCTTGATAATCAGCAAGTCTTTGAAATGCCGACCAAGGAAATATACTGAATTGATAAGGCCTCCAGGGGCAGGAGACAGGTGATGAGCTGCTAACATTTATGAGAATTAACTCCGATTCGGGCGAAACTATCAGAATATTGAGCTCATTTCAATTGTGAAAACATTTTTAGCGCAAAATGAGAGAATGTTTTTTACTTATTGTTAACCTGTATATGAAATATATTGAGAGATAAAGTATTGCGATCATGTCGAAAATTCGATGACGAGATTTTGATAGATATAGGCTACATGTTGAGGTCCCCTGAGTCCAAAAAATTGGGCCCCACAAATTGGTCTGTCTGTGTTTCTGTCTGTCTGTAACGATTGTTAGCATGAAGATAATTGAACAACCAGATTGAAATTTTATATATATTTAATTTAGGTACCCTCCCGGACACCCAAAATAAGGTTTTGAACAAAATCGGCCAAAAAGTACTAGTACTTTATGGATGTACTTTTTCAGTTTTTTTTCAATTTTCTCAAAATTCGCTCTACTGAAATTGATAAAAATTCATAAAACAATTATTTTACTTGTGTGTTCAGAAGCTCATCTTAGTTAGCATCCTCGGGTAAACTTTAATCAAGACCTTAACTGTATTTCCTTGTTATGTATATGGGTTTCTTGCATGCTCTTCAAAATGTATATTCTCATTTTGAACTTAAAGTGTTTTGAAGCACACTTTAGTATTGTATTTCATAGGAAAGATAGGAGAAATAGTTGCCATGGTAACAGAATATAAATATTTTTCTTTTTAGATTAAAACTCATATAAATTAACTATTTTAAAATGCTTTTATATAACTAACTCTCTCAAAGTCAAAAACTTGTAGTCTTTGTTTAGGACACTTTCCGATGAGCTAGAGGTGTAAAATTTGATATTTAAGGGACATTTTTGATGACGCAAATTGTGAGTCGGGTTTTACCAAAATTGATTAAACTAATGTGGTACTTTATTTGAAACCTCTCGCGTATTAATCTAATTTCAAAAGACTTCCCGATGAGCTAGAGGTGTGAAATTTGATATTTAAGGGTCATTTTTGATGACAAAATGATATGCCCATTTTTATCAAAATATACTAAACTAATGTGGTACTTTATTTCACGCATCCTGCTTTCATTTTTTTAATAGTCTATAACAGTGGGTCCCAACCGGTGTGCCCCGGCACCCAAGGGTGCCGCGTGATTGCCTTAGGGGTGCCGCGAGATATTAGAATAAATAAAAAAAAAAATTTATTAATAGTTTAATTAAAGGATATAATAGGTCGTCAACGGCTACTCGAAGATGGTAGTGGGTGTAATTTATGAAAAAATTCAAAAAATTTATTTCATGAATTTTTTTTATTTCCAGAAATAAAATAATTTTTTTTCATTAATAAATAAGAAATTAAATATAATATTTAAGATATTATATATATCGCTTATGTAAGCCGCAAAATTTATACAATTAAATATTTATTAATTCATACACCCGAAAAAATAAGGTTTTGCCGCCGGGAGCTGTGGTGCAGTGGTAGGGCACTCTGAGTACAAATCGGAGGATCAGTGGTTCGACTCTCGGCGGCACAACCTTATTTTTTCGGGTGTATGAATTAATAAATATTTAATTGTATAAATTTTTTTATTTTCTAAAAATAAAAAATCCCGAGGAGCAGGACAACAGCAGATACTGTATGTTACCATTCCTCTTATTCACAATGAAAATTTCTCTTTGAGAGGGCTCGGGCTCTCAGGGTTCAGGGATATACGGTATTTTAAAAATATTTTTTATATGGCCCGAAATAAAGGTTGCCCTCTCCAGCCTTTTAGCGTTTTTTAACGTTACGCCACTGCGTTCATTACAAAAATTGAAAAAGGGTTCTGATCTGTTTAATCAATTTTAACATTTAATTAATAATTTTAACTCATTACAACTTATTGTATAATGAATGATATTTCAATATATTTACATATAAAACTTAATTTTTACTTTCTCTTACCGTGAAAATAAGCTTTTAATTAAAATCGGCCAAAGAGTATTAGTACTTTACTGATGTACTTTTTCAGTTTTTTCGATTTTCTCAAAATTCGCTCCAACGATTTTGATTAAAATTCAAAAATTTTTTATACTCTTTAAAATGTATATTCTCATTTTGCCATTGAAATCTTCTGAAAACCACTTTACTCTTGTACTTCACAAGAAAAATTAGGAAAAATGGTTGTCATTGTAACAAAATATAAATAAACAAATAGTTTATATATTTTTCAAATTCAAATGTACCGTATAGTCAAGGTTAGTAGAAAGACAAGGTTGTCTCATACGGAGTGGAAAATGGTGGGGGTTTTGGCAGATGACGTCACTAGAATCCAAGATTCCCTAGTGATGCCTAGTGACAAACGTTCTGAGTGCCTATAGCTATTTGATATTTTGTGCTTAACATTACACGTGCTTTAATAAATCGATTTGGACATTGTTTTATCATTTTTGCTTAAATTGGAGGTATTTAATTGAATGTTAAATCAAATAGTTAAAAAATATATATTTGATTCTTTTTCAAAATATTCGATTTAGGCTGTTTTTTCATCTTTTTCAATCAACTTTTCATTTGTGTGTTTGTGGCGCTTTCTTTACATGGATTCAAGGTAATTAATGAAATACTAAATCAATTATTTAAAATATATATTTGATTCTAATCATTCTTTTAGATGCCTGGAACAATTTGCTCAGTTGCAATTTGTAAAAATTCTTTTTATAAACAAAAGAAAGGAGAAGAAAAATTAATGTTTTTTTCATTTTCAAAACATGATAGCCTACGAAAAGAATGAATTAGAAGATGTTATCGAAAAGATAGTATAAATCCAAAAACGGGAAGAATTTGCAACGTGCAATTTGCACTTTGAAGGCGGGGAGAGAGGAAGATGCGCATAAGGATTCTTTATATATGATGAAAATGAGCAAAACTCGATGTTCAGTGACAGGCAAGCTGTTTACTTTTATTTAAAAAATGATACAAAATGTAAATTTAGCCCCTCCAAGTCCCTTTGGTGGTTAACAGCCCTTTCGATGTTGAGGTATATCTGGCATTTTTGTAAAAATTCGAACCCTAACAACAACAATAGTAATATCAATACAATAAATATATTCGCTGTTTTCCCTTACATTCACGAACTACAGAAGTAATAAAAAAATTATTAGAAAAGTGGGATATAGGTGTTGTTATGAAGCCTCAAAATAACATGATAGGACTTTATAATAATAAAGTCAGAACACCAACAATAGAACAAAAAAATAGTGTGTATTGTATAGAGTGCCCTGATTGCAACAAATATTATTTAGGGCAAACAAAAAGGCCCCTCTCAGTCCAAATCAACGAACACAAAAAATCGGTAACTAAAGGGACTGGGGTGACAGCGCTCTCACAACATGCTCACAATTTGGGCCACACGGGACTTCAACAATGTTAGAATATTAATAACAGAAAAAGACCGTAAAAAACGCGAATTTTTAGAAAAATGCCACATATATCTCAACATCGAAAGAGCTGTTAACCACCAAAGGGACTTGGAAAATTTACATTTTGTATCATTTTTTAAATAAAAGTAAACAGCTTGCCTGTCAGTGAGCATCGAGTTTTGCGCATCTTCCTCTCTCCCCGCCTTCCTCTTTTATATATGTTAAAATAAAAAGTCGTCTCATTCATTGCTGGTAATTTGCCTATTTTAAGAACATCGCTATGAGAATGGCAAGCATTTATACAAACAGAGGCAAAAATATAGACGACATCCACCACCAAAACTATGTAAGCCAATTTTTGAAATATTTTTTCTATAATAATTTTATTTTATTTTATTTATTTACTTTATTTCACAGGCAATTAGCCCAATTACAAACATATTTACATTATCAAATTTTTGTTGTATTAATTACATACATTCAATATATAGAATTTAGCCCTTGACTTAAATACATTAATTGTTGGTATGTCCATGTTCGGACAACGCTCTTCATTTCCCAATCTGGATAATCTAGCAATAGGGGAGTAGAGACCATACGATGTTCTGTGTGCTGGTACTACAAATTTCTTTTTGTCACGAAATTCATAACAATATTCTTTGAAAGCAAACCTTGATTTTAAATCCGGGCATAATAATTGGTTATTAATAATCTTATACAACACACAGGCATCAACATAGTCCCTACTAGACTTCAACGTGCTCAACCCTGTCAATCTTCCCATCTCAGTATAATCGTGAGTCCAGGCTGGGCTCCGTATACCAGACTTATATGCAGCGAAGGAAAGAAACTTATGCTGGACTCTCTCAATCCGTTTGATGTGTTTATCAAAATAAGGGGACCATACAGGAGAGGCATACATTAGAATCGGCTTAATAAGGGCATTGTACAAGGTTGTTATAGTTTTCAATCTTTTCAAATCAACACTGTTTCTTTTTACAAAGCCAAGCATTCTAAGACTCTTACTAACTATGTAGTCAATATGGTTATTAAAATCACCCTTCGTGTTGAAGATGACTCCCAAGTCCTTTATATGTACAACACGTTCAAGCTCGCAACCAGACAATCCATACTGAAATTCAATCACTGACTTGCTTCTATTGAAACTCATAATCTTGCATTTATCTATATTCAGAGACATTAAGTTATTTTCACACCATTGAGCTACGTTATTAAAATCTTTTTGAAGCCCAATACAGTCATTTGGTTCCCCTATTATGCGATAAAATTTACAATCGTCGGCGAATAACAAAAATTTACTACCTTGAAAGCATTTGGATATATCATTTATAAACAATATAAATAACAAAGGGCCCAAGTGTGACCCCTGCGGCACACCAGAGGTGGCTCTAATTATCTTAGATACATAACTTTTATATTTTACATGCTGTATTCTATCTGTCAAGTATGAACGAAACCACCGTAACAGAGGATCCACAAATCCTATTTCTTTTAATTTTTGTATTAATATATGTATGGGCACCCTGTCGAATGCCTTAGCAAAATCAGTGTATATGACATCAACCCGATGACCACACTCTAAAGCTTCTAAAATATCCTGACTAAACAGCATCAAGCTTGTCAGTGTTGACTTCCCACAAACAAACCCATGCTGTTCATCTATAATATGTGATGTAATGAAAGATCTGATCTTCTCCGTCACAATGGCCTCGAACATCTTGGGGATAACATTCATTACAGAGATAGGTCTATAATTTTTTACATCAGATTTATTACCGGATTTGTAAATGGGTGTGACGTAACCTCGCTTCCACACCTCAGGAAAAATTCCTTCCCTTAGAGATTTATTGAATAGATCGCATAATGGCTTATATAATATATATGCGCATCTACGTAAAAAGATAGAAGGAATTCCATCCGGTCCCACAGTCCTGGACTCCTTCAGCGACAAAAGTCTCCGTTGAACCTCCCAGTATGCAATGCCGACATCCGACGCCGAGACACCATGAACATGGGACCCAGAGTCCCCCGCGGAAAATACACGACCCTCGGGCTGCAACGAATAGACGGAGGAAAAATGATCCGCAAGAAGATCCACTCCACTCGGCCCATCACAAGCAGACTTACCATCTTTCATAAGAAGAGATGGCAATCCGTGCTCCTTCCTACCAGCATTAACTAAACGCCAAAAAGACCCAGCATCCGTCGTCATGGAATCCTCTATATTACCCACAAAGTTACGAAAACATTGTTTCTGCAATTGTTTTGTTTTGGATCTAAGTCTAGAAAATTTAATATAATTTTCATAAGTATTAAACTTTTTCATTTTGCGATGATATTTGTTTTTTTCTTTTATTGTATCTCTTAAGACTTTATTATACCAAATGGGATATTTAGATGATCTTATTGTTTTCATTGGAACATTATATTTTATATTGTATATTGTTATCTTTATATAGTTGCTGCACTGATGATGGGTGTCGTTTTGCAACCAGAAATATTTGCAAATAAATAGTGTGTATGGTGGAAAAAGAAGCGCTGGTTTCCTTCTCCTACTTATTAATTTCAACTTCCAGCCCAAACTATCAACGAATGCTTTTATTTAAATTGAACTAAAAGGAGAGAAATAATTTAATTGTTCTTGTTAAAATTGTTATATATTTATGCTTTAAATAATAAATTAAATTTAATTAAAATTAAATTTATACTTAAAATAAAAGCGTGGGGCGCTTCGAAATGATTCCGAGGCTCTAAGCATATACAATTCCTTAAGATATCAATATGCGCTCTACGCTTTTATTTTAAGTCATAAATATTCAACAATTTCAATAAGAACAATTAAATTATTTCTCTCTTTTTAGTTCAATTTAAATAAAAGCATTTTTTTTTAAGTTTTTTTTTTAGATGCTCTTTAAAAAGTACATCAGTAAAATTTTTCGTGAAAATTGTTTGGAGTACACTTTACTGTTGTATTTCAGATTTTTCCAATTCATTTTCCGACTCATCCTTCCATAGAGCCAATGTTAATCCCTATGGAGATTTGCATGTTAATTTCGATTCAAAAGGGGGTCCCCTTTGGAACATTTTACACATTTAAAAAAGAAATTTCCAATTCTCATTAATTTTGTATTTATTTAGGATTCTCTATTGTGTATAAAATGTCCAAATATGAGATTAAAATATTGAAAAATAACCATAGTTTATTTCAAGCACACTGTTAAAAATTTTCAAGAAAACTTCCTATACAAGTATAGGAACTCTGTTTCATAAACTGTTTACGAATATATATGAGAAAGTTCAATTCGTTGCCAACCTAACAAATTTCTTGTATATTTTAAAATTAATTATTTTGGTAAAAATTGTTAATTTTAATTTTAATTTTTATATCTATTTAGTTGAATTACTTTATAAAAATTATTCAATTAGTATGACTTTATAAATATTTAAATAGTTTAGAGCGCGAATTTCAAACCAGAATTTAATAAATTTAGATTTGTGAAATAAATTTTAAAAGAATAATTTCAAATTTCCTTAAAATAATTATAAAATAATATTAATAAAAATTGCTTGAGTTAGTCGAGTTATTTGAGAACGTTTAGACCAGTGATTCTCAACTTGTCGCGGTACACTTTTAACGATTTCAAAATTTGGCGGCACACAAAGAAAAAGTTAAGTTTAAAAGTTGGTAATTTGTTCATAAACTTTTATATTAATTGTATTTCATATCCTGGGTATATTAAAATTAAACCACGAAAGTATATGAAAAATGATTGAAAAATCAAATTTTTTTTTACAGTGCAGTCAACATTTAAAATGCAAGTTTGAAACTAAGGTGCTATGGGAAACTTAATATATTTCGACACAAAAAGTCTGGTGTAACCATCACGGTTCACAACTTTCTCTTACCGAAGGGTAAGAGAAAGTTATGTGCTGTGTGCCTGTTCCACCAGACTTTTTATTTTTATGTTGTAATTCAAAAACTTACGAGTTTATTTAAATAAACGTGTTTTTTTTTTTTTAATTTATCATTTAGAGTCAACTTGAAGAAATGTATTATAAAATAGCCGGGACTCCCGCATTTGTCGGACTTCGTACCTAGCCGGGGGGCTTCGCCCCCTGGATCCCCCTCAGCAGGCTCAGGAACGCCTGCGGCGGTCCCTCTCCTTTTCTTCTTAATTATGAAAAGAAAATTATTATTATTCAATACCAGTTCAGTGCCTGCTTGAGTATTTGTTTACATTCATTGAATACCCAAAACCCATAAATATTTCTCTATACATTTCCTATGGGAGATATCGTAACTTTAAGAATTAATAACTCAAAAAGTTATAGGAATTTTGGGATGAAAATAATTTTCCTGTAATCCCTAGAAGGCCTCTTTAAGCATAAAAAATTTCATTTCAAAATTCCAACGGGAAGTTGCCTAAATAGAGCACAGACGGACAAACAATTCATGTCTTAATTCCTGATACATTATTTATTAACAATTTTATTTAATAAAATAAATTCCTTTCGCAAAACTCTCCGTTTATCTGCAAAGAGAATTGTTCAAAATATGAAAACATTTCTTTTTTTTTTTACTTTCTCTTACCTATGTATATATGTAATATATAGGGGAGAGGGCGGGACATTGGGACAGTACAAATAAAATTAGCTGTGTATAGTTTGGCTTTCAATATTATTGAGCATTTAATGTTATGTTGTTGACACTGATAAATGCACTATCTATTGCCATAGGCTTAGCGCTTATTCACCGATAGATTAATTAGATTTTTGCAATTTTCCAAAAAATCCAAATTGTCCCAATGTGCCTCTTGGGTGAGGTAGATTTGGACAGTGAAGAGGCAGATGTGGACAAAAACAATTTGTTTTGTTCTAAAAAAATAATTTGGTGAATAAAGGTGGCACAATCTAACACAGTGGTTCCCAACCTTTTTTGGCCCATCGCCCCTTTCTGGAGGCTGACTAACACCTATCGCCCCCCCCCCCTTTTCATTTTCATTGTATGTCTAATTTTAATCTAAAGTGTAAATAATAATGCAGTTTTATTATTTTAAACAATTTTGTTACCGTAGCGTAGCCAGGATTTCTGCTTGGGGGGGGGGGGCAAAAGTTTTAAATATTAGATTTTTTCAATTATTTATAAGTTTTTTTTGTTAGATTTTAGAATTTATGAGAGTTAATAAAATATTTATTTAAAAAAAAAAAAAATCATTAGGGAAAACAATAGGTATTTTTTTGTTTTAAAGGAGGCTTTGGGGGGGGGGGGCCCTCCTGCCCCCCCCTGAATACGCCACTGGTAGATATATAAAAACAGCCAACGCAGTTTTATCTGTTCACTCTTAGCTGTTGTAGTAATTGTACAGTAGCACCAAAAACACATGATTTGAAATATTGTCGCTTAGGTGGTTTCTGAAATAAACGATTCACTTAAAAAAAGAGAAAAAAAATACATAAATACAAAAAATAATTTTTTTTTTTTTTTTTTTTTTGGGGGGGGGGCGTATTAGTAAGTAGCCCCGGGGCCCGTCAAGTCTGTCTGCGGACCTGTCTACAATATAATATCTTAAATATTATATATAATCTCTTATTTATTAGTGTCCACATGTGCCTCTCGCTAGATGTCCCAATCTACCTCAATCATGTTTATAAACAAAATGAGGCTATACAAATAGCTAAAATAAATAATTACATCTGCATGTACCGACATAGTAAGAATAAACAAGTACACTTATCTCTAATATTTCAACTGTCTTAATTCAAACGTTCATATGGAAAATAATCGACCTCAAACGATTTCCGATTTTTTTACAACGCAGGACAAATATGATGTAGCAACGTGTAACTAGCTATGGCGTAGCTTGACGCTGTTAAAATTTTTCTATAATAAAATGGGTTCTTAATACACCCTAATGGTCAAAGAGTACAATCTAACTTTACATTTAGTAGCGCTAAAATTCGAATGTCCCAATGTGCCTCGTGTCCCAATGTCCCGCCCTCTCCCCTATATAGAGAGACCAAAGTATTGGATTCATGTCAAAAATTCGATGTCGAGATTTTGATGGATCTTCACGTTTTGAGGTCCCCTGAATCCAAAAAAGTGGTTTTCGCGACATGGTCTGTCTGTCTGTGTGTGTGTGTTCAATTTTAAGCATGAAGGAATTGAGCTACGAGGTTTAAATTTTATATTTAAGTTAAACACCCCCCGTGACCGGAAAAATAAGCTTTTAATCAAAATCGGCCAAAGAGTGCTAGTACTTTACTGATGTACTTTTTCAGTTTTTTTCGATTTTCTCAAAATTCGCTCCAACGATTTTTTTTTAAATTCAAAAATCAATTATTTTTTAGATGCTCTTTAAAATGTATATTCTCATTTTGCGATTGAAATCTTCTGAAGACCACTTTACTCTTGTATTTCATAGGGAAGATAGGAGAAATGGTTGCCAAGGTAACAAAATATAAATATTTTCCCATACTTATAAATTTTACATTTGAATTCAAATGTACCGTACTGTCGGGAACTAAATATATTTCGACACGAAAAATCTGGTGTGACAAGCACAGAACACAACTTTCGATTACCGAAGTTAAGAGAAAGTTGTGTGCTGTGCGCCAGTCACACCAGATTTTTTTGATTTAAATTAATATACAACACAATATATAATACAATAGTATTTTATTTATTTTTTTTTATTTTATTTCCAAGAAAAATGGGCTATCCAACAGGAGTAAACTCCCAATTAGTGGATAGCACTACAAATGTATATTTTAATTATTAATAAGAGTAGTTAAGAAATATAACATAATTGAGTCTCATTGCTCATACAAAAATAAAAAAGAAAAAAAAATCTGGTGTGACTGGCGCACAGCACACAACTTTCTCTTACCCTTCGGTAAGAGAAAGTTGTGCACCGTGCTGGTCACACCAGATTTTTTGTGTCGAGATATATTTAGTTTCCGATAGCACCTTTGTTTCAAACTTGCATTTTAAATGTTGACTGCTTCAAATAAACTATGGTTATTTTTCAAAATTTTAATCTCATATTTGGACATTTTATACACAATATAGATTCGTAAATAAATACAAAATTTCATAAGAATTGGAAAAAAAAATTTAAATGCCTAAAAAGTTGAATCGAAATTAACATACAAATCCCTATAGGAAATTAACATTGTTCCTATGCGAAGATAAGGTGGAAAGGGAATTTAAAAAGAGTAGAGAGAGACGATAATGTTTGCAAGTGAGAGAGAGAGAAAGAGACATATATGTTTTCTTTGAAACAATTAAAGACACAAATAAAATAAAAATAAATGGGAATTTAAATAATAATTGATTTTTTAATCTAATAAAAAGAAAAAGATTTAAATTCGGTTACCATGGCAACCATTTCTATCTTTCCTATGAAGAACAAGAGTAAAGTGGTCTTCAGAAGATTTCAACGGCAAAATGAGAATATACATTTTAAAGAGCATCTAAAAAATAGTTGATTTATGAATTTTAAAAAAAATCCTTGGAGGGAATTTTGAAAAAATCAAAAAAAACTGAAAAAGTACATCAGTAAAGTACTAGTACTTTTTGGCCGATTTTGTTCAAAAGCTTATTTTGAGATTCTTCAAAGGTACCTAAGTTAAATATAAAATTTCAATCCGCTAGCTCAACTCCTTCATGCTAAAAATCTGTCCACACATACAGACGCACGCACACACACACACACACACACACACACACAGACCAATTTGCGGGACCCACTTTTTTGGACTCAGGGGACCTCAAAACATGTATATCCATCAAAATCTCGACATCGAATTTTTGACATGATCGCAATACTTTCTCTCTCTATATATTTCATATATAGGCTAAGAGAAAGTAATATACATAAAGTTTAAATAACAAAAAAAAATAAATTAAATAAAAATAGTTCAAAATAATAAATTGAAGCCATAAATCAATATATATAATAGTTTTTACTTTCTCGTACCCTATATATGAAATATATAGGAGAGAAAGTAATGCGATCATGTCAAAAATTCGATGTCGAGATTTTGATGGATATACATGTTTTGAGGTCCCCTGAGTCCAAAAAAGTGGGTCCCGCAAATTGGTCTGTGTGTGTGTGTCTGTGTTTGTGTAACGATTTTTTTAGCATGAAGGAATTGAGCTACCGGATTGAAATTTTATATTTAACTTAGGTACCTTTGAAGAATCTCAAAATAAGCTTTTGAACAAAATCTGCCAAAAAGTACTAGTACTTTACTGATGTACTTTTTCAGTTTTTTTCGATTTTCTCAAAATTCCCTCCAAGGATTTTTTTAAAATTCATAAATCAATTATTTTTTAGATGCTCTTTAAAATGTATATTCTCATTTTGCCGTTGAAAACTTCTGAAGACCACTTTACTCTTGTTCTTCATAGGAAAGATAGAACTGGTTGCCATGGTAACCGAATTTAAATCTTTTTCTTTTTATTAGATTAAAAATCAATTATTATTTAAATTCCCATTTTTTTTATTTTATTTCTGTCTTTAATTGTTTCCGGGAAAACATATATCACTCTCTCTTTCTCTCTCTCTCTCTCTCACTTGCAAACATTATCGTTTGTCTCTCCGCCTTCTCTCATAGGCCTAATGTTAATTTCCTATAGGGATTTGTATGTTAATTTCGATTCAAAAGGGGGTCCCCTTTGGAACTTTTTACGCATTTAAAATTTTTTTTTCCAATTCTTATGAAATTTTGTATTTATTTACGATTCTATATTGTGTATAAAATGTCCAAATATGAGATTAAAATTTTGAAAAATAACCATAGTTTATTTCAAGCAATCAACATTTAAAATGCAAGTTTGAAACTAAGGTGCTATGGGAAACTAAATATATCTCGACACAAAAAATCTGGTGTGACCAGCACGGTGCACAACTTTCTCTTACCGAAGGGTAAGAGAAAGTTGTGTGCTGTGCGCCAGTCACACCAGATTTTTACATATTAGTTACAATGAAATTTAGTTTGTCAGATGTCCACAGTATAAGGGTAATGGATATGGACAGACGGACAGACAGACGGACATTAGCGAATTCTATATATATTATATTGTTATAAAATAATATTTAAACTGATATTTTTATTAATCCTTGCTAAGGAACTTTTTATCTTTAATATTTTTATATTAATTTTTTTTTTTTTTTTTTTTAATAGAATATGAATTTACTCCTTCCCATTTCCCCTTTTATCCCATATCAAATTCTGGTGCTTCTAGTAGAGACAAACGCTCCCATTTAAAGGGAGGTTACAGCCCCTTTATGCGTCCCATGTTAAATACTGCTTATATAATAAATATAATAATTGAGTTACTAACTAATCAGCTCAATCCTCCGGGTGTTCAATTCTCTTATCAATGGGATCTCGGAAAATTTAAGAGTCAAAGGGAGAGGGAGATGATTTTGTGATCGTTACATTTGGTCATTGATGTAGCAGGGAAATTCTTGCCTTCTAAAACGTATGCATTAAAAGCTTTCAACTCAAGCTAACTATTAGCAAACTCACAAGCATCCGAAAACACAATTTATAAGCAAAATTAATCTATGAAGCAATTAGTTTAAAAATTCACAAGTGAAACGCGAGTAATTTCTAAAGTAATGGGATTGAGTGAAAGATAGTCAGAGCTGGAACTGGTGCTTATTGGGTGCTAAGAATCATAAAAAGAATCAGACTCTTCATTTTCAGCTCCCTTATTCATATAAGTCCTTTGACACGAGAGACATTTTCATTCCCTCCAGATTTCGACGCCATTTTAATGTGGCTTATGACTATCTTTACTTCTCAAATCTTTACTAGCTGGCCAAGTAGAGAACTTTCACTTATTATGTCCAGCCAATTATTGTAAAATCAAGGAACTTCTTTGTGTGGTATTAAAGAGGGATATGTAAAGAATACAATGGAATTCATATCTCAAAAATGACAAAATGATGGTTTATGACCAGGGCCGGATTAGGAAGTCACAGCGGCCCGGG
This sequence comes from Euborellia annulipes, assembly GCA_023213315.1. Lineage (NCBI taxonomy): Eukaryota > Metazoa > Arthropoda > Insecta > Dermaptera > Anisolabididae > Euborellia > Euborellia annulipes. Next base: position 140,834 of record JAKCPI010017044.1, read on the forward strand.
AAAATTCTAGATCGACTTGCCTCATCTATAGTATATTATATACAGTGCAGCAGACAGACTTGACGGGCCCCGAGTCTACTTAATAATACTGCCCCCCCCCCCCACCACCCTAAAAGTTTTTTTCTAGGCTATTGTGGCCTTCACGCCAACAATTTTTTACACAGTTTTTGACACAATTTTTGAAACAGTAATACATAGCTTATAATCTATATATATAATAGCGGAGTGGCCGTCTGTCCGTCCGTCTGTCACGCTATGGTTGACCAACTTCCCGTTGGAATTTTGAAATTTTGGCCTGGCGTCCACTGAAAGCAGAAAGCGGCGAAATTTAGTTCGCGCGAATACGACGGAAACGCGCGAATAATCCAAACACTTATTGGCAAATCAGCCCTCGTCCACCAGGAGAGTTTCATTCGCGCTAATCGCAACGTATAGTCGCGACCAGCGAACCGATCCAATTTTGTTCGATATTTCGCGTGTTTGAAAGAGTCAAAGGGGCAGCCATTTTGGACTTGTAAAGTTATATTTTAAGACCAAGCAGTCAATCTACAATACAATCCTTCATTATAAATATAGATTTCATCATGGATGTTGAAAATTAATGCCATATTGACCTAGCAAGGTTATATTTGACGTTCGCTGTCAGATTAAGTATACTTTATTATAGGTTATGTCAGCCATGTTGAATTCGCAGTTCGCAGGTTTCTGCTACTAGTGGACGCGCAACCTTTCGCGACATTCCTCGCGTTATATTTCGCTTGTTTTCGCCGTTTCGCTGTTCGCTAGTTTCTGCTTTCAATGGACGCCTAGCCTTATGCAGTCTTATAGAGGACGTTATGAAGAGTCTCGGAAAAATAGTTGGGCCACAAAATTCCTATAACTTTTTGAGTTATTAATTCCTAAAGTTACGATTTCTCCCCTAGGAAATGTATAGAGAAATATCTATCTATGTATTCTTTGCATTTATATACTGGTATTCTATGAGTGTAACAAATCTTCAAGCAGGCACTGGATTGGAATACGTAGTAATAATTTTCTTAGTGCAGAAACCCACTTTAGTTTTATTTTATTTGTAAAATATACGACATTTCATCATTTTAATGTTAAAAGAAGTAGATAAATTTGTTATTTTTCTTTAGATTCTACTTCTTTTAACAATAAAACCATGAAATCTCGTATATTTTATAATATATTATAGGCTAGGGCCCGCTTGCATCAGATCTCGTCGCCATTTTTACCCCTGAGTTAACCTCACTTTTGAGTAATTTCAGCTAGATATATGGTGATTTGGAGCCAAGGTCTGGGCTAAAGTTAGCCCAGGCCCAAAGTCGGGGCTAAGATTTAGCCCTGGGATGACACGTATTATGAACACAAGCATCCTAACTAACTTCACGAATATAAATATAACAAATAATATAAATGCAATCTGGAATCTTTCGTTTTTTGTGTTATTATTCATTTTATGTCAGTCGGCATTATACTCGTATATCTAGGATATATTTCAAGGTGTTGAATATTCTCCTAACTTCAGCTAAAGCATTGCATATCTGTATTACGTCTTCTTGATCAAACTATTTGTCTTCAAATTGAATGCAAATTGATATTAAATATTTACATAAATATCTACAGTTGATATTACTTCTTGTCAGGTGAAAATAAAAGGTATATTTCTTTTTGAAATTATTTTTATTTGAGCCACACAGATGGCAATTTGTCAAAATAGTTGTGAAGATTGGAACAATTGACAAATTGTTATGTGAACACTAATAAATCTTGTTTATTTTTTTGAAAATTTTTAAATTTTAGCAAAAAAAAATTAATTTCTTAAATTTGAATGTATATTAATAATATTTATTTAAATTATGGGTCATAATATCAATTTTTATTTTTAATAATTTTTATAAGATACCTTAATGAAGTTGCAACCTTTACAAACAGAACATGATTTGTTCCCTCGGAAAAGGGTTTCTGCATTACAAAAAAAAGCCATTTAGCCCGGGGCTAACAAACTCTCACCAGCAGAAGCAGTCGGCCCTTAAGGCAGAGTCTCCCAAAAAAATATGAAATATTAAATTCATATTTTTCAAATATTTTTAATTCTATTTCGTAGATAAGAATGAGTTATATCTTTTATTTCAAATAAACTTTCCTCTATTTTAACGTTTTAATAAAATATCTAGGGTTTGAAAGTCTATATTCTTGTTTTCTCTAAATATAAAATTGTGCTAGTAGCATGAATTTTTTTTTAAGATTCTTTGAAACAATACCGAGCGCACTCTTTTGTGATATTTTGAAAAAAGCTTTTAGTTTTTAAATAATTTAAGTTTGAAAATGTGGGTCGATTTTTTATTTTTTATTTTTAGTCCATTTAAAAAAAACTAAAAGCCTTTTTCAAAATATCACAAAAGAGTGCTCTCGGTATTGTTTCAAAGAATCTTTTAAAAAATATTTCATGCTTCTAGCATAATCAGTTAAGTAGAATTTTATATTTAGAATTATATATATCATGTGTTGGTCCATGAGGTAATTATGAAAAACATATAACCAAGTATTTATTAATTTAAATAAGCGAAAAATGTAGGTACCGCCGGGAGTTGCACCACGGATCTTGTCGATTTACGCTCAACATGCCCTACTGTTGGACCACAGTACGCACTCGCTTATTTAAATTATGATAGATCGCTGATTTCAGTCTACTAGAGAAACGCCGCTCAAATCAAGCGTTCAGATTTCTCCGTTGCTGAGGCGCGATCTAGATGGACGTTTTGAGAAATTAACTCAATTATGCAATTAATAAATAAAGAATTATATATATCATGTGTTGGTCCATGAGGTAATTATGAAAAACATATAACCAAGTATTTATTAATTTAAATAAGCGAAAAATGTAGGTACCGCCGGGAGTTGCACCACGGATCTTGTCGATTTACGCTCAACATGCCCTACTGTTGGACCACAGTACGCACTCGCTTATTTAAATTATGATAGATCGCTGATTTCAGTCTACTAGAGAAACGCCGCTCAAATCAAGCGTTCAGATTTCTCCGTTGCTGAGGCGCGATCTATATGGACGTTTTGAGAAATTAACTCAATTATGCAATTAATAAATAAAGAATTATATATATCATGTGTTGGTCCATGAGGTAATTATGAAAAACATATAACCAAGTATTTATTAATTTAAATAAGCGAAAAATGTAGGTACCGCCGGGAGTTGCACCACGGATCTTGTCGATTTACGCTCAACATGCCCTACTGTTGGACCACAGTACGCACTCGCTTATTTAAATTATGATAGATCGCTGATTTCAGTCTACTAGAGAAACGCCGCTCAAATCAAGCGTTCAGATTTCTCCGTTGCTGAGGCGCGATCTAGATGGACGTTTTGAGAAATTAACTCAATTATGCAATTAATAAATAAAGAATTATATATATCATGTGTTGGTCCATGAGGTAATTATGAAAAACATATAACCAAGTATTTATTAATTTTGGTTATATGTTTTTCATAATTACCTCATGGACCAACACATGATATATATAATTCTTTATTTATTAATTGCATAATTGAGTTAATTTCTCAAAACGTCCATCTAGATCGCGCCTCAGCAACGGAGAAATCTGAACGCTTGATTTGAGCGGCGTTTCTCTAGTAGACTGAAATCAGCGATCTATCATAATTTAAATAAGCGAGTGCGTACTGTGGTCCAACAGTAGGGCATGTTGAGCGTAAATCGACAAGATCCGTGGTGCAACTCCCGGCGGTACCTACATTTTTCGCTTATTTAAATTAATAAATACTTGGTTATATGTTTTTCATTTTATATTTAGAGTAAAAGTAATATTTTTTTAAAAATTTTTTATCATGTAGTGCTGCTCTTTTTTTTTTTTTTATTTTGGAATGGGTGCATAAGGTCCGAAGACCTATAATAACCAATAGTCACATGCAGCCAGGAAGAAAAGAGAAAATAAAAACAAAAGGAGAAGCATAAAGGGGAAACTCAACTGCGGGAACTGAGAAGATGCCTGTTGAGGTTAGTGCAATTAGTACACTTATATTCAGTTTCGGGGGTCTTACAATCTGACTGTGAGTGATTGTTGTTTTTTTATATGAATAAATATTGATTTTTTTAAATAATTTTCTTTGACTTTTATTTAAACTTTCCTTTCTTCACAAATAAAACTTTCGAATTTAATTAAGATTGCCCATAATACTTGAGGCCAGGTGCCTCATGTATTACAGTATATAAAGACATATTACTTGTAATAATCAAAGCAAAAAAATTTTTGACACCATGAGTAAGGGGTAGTTCACCCCATGTATGTTTTTTTGTAAAAATAGATGACATCTTTGGAAGCAGCATCCATTAAAATGTATATAAAGACATATTGCTTGTAATTATGAAAAATAAAATATTTTTTTGCTCCCTTCAGTAAGGGGTAGTTCACCCATGTATGTTTTTTGTAAAAATAAATGTCATTTTTGTAAATCGCATATTCTTTTTGGTTAAAAAAAATGGGCGTTTAAATAATAATTGATTTTTAATCTAATAAAAAGAAAAAGATTTAAACTCGGTTACCAAGGCAACAACCATTTCTCCTATCTTTCCTATGAAGCACAAGAGTAAAGTGTGCTTCAAACAATTTTGAGGGCAAAACGAGAATATACACCGCCCCAGACCCCGAGCCGGCATAGGCCCCCATATATTTATAAAAAAAAAAAAATTTAATGAAAATTTCTCTTTGAGAGGCTCTGACCCCTTGGGGTTAAGAGATATACGGTATTTTAAAAATATTTTTGTGTATGGAGGAGAGGGATATTTAAAGATGAGCACCCCACCCCAAAAAAAATTCAATATAAGGCCTCCTCTTCTAGTTCCGCCCCAGGCCCCCAAATGCCTCGGTACGCCTCTGCCAGCATTCAATCCACTGTTCAAAAAAATTCCTGAAGCCCCTTTTTGTTAATCTATTGAGTACTCGAAATTTTATTAAGGCATAATTTATTAAGTCCAAATTCGGACGGACAACTTCCGGGAGGTATGAGAAATTTTTTGAAAATTAGGCAGTGAAAACTGCGTTTTTAGCTATCCTGAGAAGTGAAATATATCACCTGCTGAGAATCATAATGGCGAATGTACTAAAATGCAATTTTTGAGTTAGGCCTAGCAAACATTGATAAAACGTCTCATTTGAGTGCCAAATTGGTGAAAATTTATTTCCATTTTTTGCTATTGATTCTGGCTGTTTAGGCTTCCCGCGCGTAAATTACACTGTTAAAAATTTTCGAGCCAGATTCATACACATGTATAGGAAGTCTGTTACACAAACTGTTTATGAATATTCATTTTGGGTATATGAGAAAGGTCATATACCAAAAATGAATTTTCACAAACCCAGATATGAAATTTTTCATATTCGGGTATATGAAAAAATTTATTTTCGGGTATATGAATAAATTCATTTTTGGTATATGAAATTTAAATTACGGGTATATGAAAAAATTCATTTTCGGGTAAATGAATAAATTCATTTTTGGTATATGAAATTTAAATTACGGGTTTATGAGAAATAATATACTTTTTTGTGAAAAATGAAAGTAGGAGAACTTTTAATTATAGACCACATATTTGTATTAAATATTTATTAAACATATATAAATACTGTACAAATATATATATTTTTAATAAATATTTAATACAAATATGTGGTCTATAATTAAAAATTCTCCTAATAATAATATTTCAAACCACAAAAGCTTTAATAAACAAAAATTAAAGTCCTTACGACAGTGGCGTAGTGAGCTTAACTCGCGCCCGGAGGACAATACCTTTTTAGTGCCCCCCCCCCATTCGAAAACCATAAAATATATGTAAAATATACATAATTATTATATTACACTGGTACTAAATTTAAAATATATTTTCCAGAAATCAATTATAATTAAAATAAAAATTATCCAACGATTTTTTGTTTTGCGGACCATTTGGCGCCCATTTGTGAGTAGCACCCGGGGCATGATGACTCCCTTGCCCCCCCTCCCTCCCTCTCGTTACGCCACTAGCTACTATCTATCTATTAAACACAACACAAGGCATGTGATACATCGTTTCTGGATAAAATTTCACCTAGAATAAGAATTTGCATACGAAATTTTAATATATCTAATAGTTTTCGATTAATTGATACAAAATCTAAAAATATAAGATTTTTAATTTAACCACTTCTTAAACATATGACACTGGGAAAATATGGGGGATTTAATGAGGATTAAGAATCTACTTTTGTTATTTTTGTATCTCAATTATTTTTCGAGTTATACTCAAAAAACGATACAAAATTTGAGAAGGCTTAATATCATTAAACATAAAAGGTAGAAGATATTTAAGATATCGAATAAATTTTGTATTTAATGCAGATAACGAATCAATAAACACCAATTTTATATCTTTTTTAGTTTTTAGCAAATTTACGAAAATTCAAGCAAACATAGATGTGACTCTCTCTTATTAAATAAAGCAAACTAGTAATTGACATAAATGTGTTAGATTCAGGATTTAGTGCTGATTCTAATGCACTATTCATTATTTATATATGTTGAATAGTTTTTTTATTATTTTGAAAAAAAAAATTCATCTGTCAAAATAAATTAAAATCGATTTTTTATTATTTTTAGGACATTCCTTGGCCGAAAATGGATTGTTTTAGTTAGAATATTTTATATTTTAATTTATTCAATCGATATCAAGCCCTAAATGTGTTTATTTAATTAAAAAACAATAAATTAAAAAATATTGGCGGGAGTTGACGTTAGAAGTCGTGAGTGTCATCAATAAACCCTCATTTTATGTGGGCGTAGCTAAATAGAAAAATTCCTATGGCTTTATAATTGATTCAAGAGACCAGTTTTGCATTTTGCCTCAAATCCGTGAATAAATAAGAGAGATTTAGCGATTTTTTGAAAAGCGATCTCGCGCAAGGCGAAAGGCTTAGACAAGAGTTACGCAAGTCTCCCTGGCTCGTCTCTGGGCGCCGATCGAATTGGAAAAAAAATTGATGCTCTTCCATTAGTTGAAATAATTGGCAAATTGATTGATTTCATCTGTTTATACTCAAATTTTATAAAATTTAATTCTAAAAATAGCTATAAAATCTTATAATGTTGCTAAATTAAGGGATCTTAGAAATTTTTTTATACATGTTGTGGGTTGTGTATAAACAACGATTTGGTAAAATAAAATTAACAAGCCTCAAAAATTCGTAGCGGTGGCAAAAATGGCTGGTGGCCTAATGCCAACAGTTCTTTTAAATAAATAATAATAAATAGCCTCAAAAATTGAAAGCTGAATTGATAAAAACCACAAGGACTAGAATATTGTCACAAGAGGACATAAAATATCATCCAATTTTGATATGAAATGAAATCTTTTTTTTTTTTTTTTTTAGAGCGAGTCGAAAGAATGGTTCTTCAGCTAAAGATTTCACTAGCTAAATATTTTTCGAGATCTATTATTTGAATAAGATAATAGTATTCAAAATACCTCGATTCGGACTTTAACTGAGTCATAGATATATTTAACAAGACATGTGAGTGTTTTTTATTGATGAGGCCAAACATCCCATGGCCCCCGGGAATCGAACCCAGGATCTCCGCCTTTCCGGGGCATAGGCGTGCCTGAGTTTTATTGGTGCAGGTCGAGGGTCCGGTGGCCTGGTGCAATGGAAGCACGCCTATGCCCCGGAAAGGCGGAGATACTGGGTTCGATTCCCGGGGGCCATGGGTTTGGCCTCATCAATAAAAAACACTCACATGTCTTGTTAAATAAAGATTTCACCATTTATTTTTTTTCCTATCATTCTATTTTACCGCGCTGCGGTAAATTATAATTTGAAAGTTTAAAACACTTTAGATTCCAAATTCATAAATCAATTATTTTTTACATGCTCTTTAAAATGTATATTCTCATTTTGCTCTCAGAATTGTTTGAAGCACACTTTACTCTTGTACTTCATAGGAAAGATAGGGGAACCAAATGACTTAAATAAGGGGATTGTGTCTTTTTCCTTATCCTTTTCATTCATTGTATATTTCAATATACTGTACAACTATACTGTATAACTATGTATAACTATTAGGAACCGACCGAATATTCGGTTTCGGTTACGGTTTCGGCCAGTTTCGGCCAAAAATCATGGTTTCGGCCGTAGTTTCGGTTTCGGCCAAAAAGTGGCCGAACCTTTCGGCCGGCCGAAACCAGAGTCTGAAAAAATGGGATGAGACTCAAATGCAAAAAAAAAAAAAAAAAAAAAGGTCAAATAATTTGCACTTGAGGGAGAAAAAAAATTTAGTCTCTCTAAAAAAAAGGTAAAATGATTTTCACGGGAGGGAAAAAAAAATTCAAAAAGAAAAAAGGTAAAATGAAAAAAATTTTTATAGGAAATACAAGTTTCGGTTTCGGTTACGGTTTCGGCCGAAACTAAGGTTGAGGCCGAATATTCGGTTTCGGTTTCGGTTTCGGCTGAAAATCTTGTTTCGGTCGGACCCTAATAACTATATATAGGAAAGATAGGAGAAATGGTTGCCTTGGTACAAAATATAAATATTTTCCTTTGTTTATAAAGTTTACATCTTGAAATATATCTCGACCATAGATCTCAACACAAACGCCTACGGGCTTGGTCTAATTGGTAGCGTGCCTCCCTTCTATACCGAACGTCGCGGGTTCGGGCGTCAGGCAGTCCGATGATTTTATTTAACGCCACTTGGATACCACCAAATGGCTTAAATAGAAATGCCCGACTCCCAATAGATATATTAATAATTAACGATTATCGTCAAAGGCTTAAATGGCCTAATTTGCCGAAAATAATGTGTAAATGTGTGTGTGAGTGTGAATGTGAGTGTTTAAAAAAAATAAAAAAAAATCTGGTGTGAAAAGCACAGCAAAAGTTAAGAGAAATTTGTGTGACCATCATACCAATTTTTTTTTTTTTTTTACGAGTCTTTAAAATTCTTTTTAATCTGTCCGAGGATATAATTTAAAATTTTTTATTATTTTATTTTCTCAGAAGAGGGGAGGGCGCGCTTTGGTCAAGAGCAATAATCAGGGAGGAGGGGGGGGAGGCAGCAGGCAGGCGCCGCCCTCCCCTCCTTTGCTCGAATTAAGACGTCTAATAAATTAACATAGAAAAGAAATAAAATATTGAATCTTCAAATGTCTCTAATTCGCAAACCGCTTATTCAATTTGCATCGGATTTTTTGTAATGAGTTTAGAATTTCCTAGAGATTACTTAGATGAAGCTAAAATTTAATATTTAAACATTTATTTTTCATCATATCTCACCATCCGATTAGCCAATCAGATGAGAGGAAAAAGGATCATTGATCTATATTCACTGTATTTTTGCCTACGTGTATATAAAATTTCTAGCCTTCTAGCTCTAATAATTTCGTTAAATTAGCGCTCTAAAGGTTTAGACCCGCTCACCGAATGTGTTCAGGGTCCACGCAGAGTCAACTTTTCTCAAAGGGCTCGCTCTAAAAAAAAAAATTCATATCATATCAGAATTGGATGAAATTTTATGTCCTCTTTTTACGTAAAATTCAGCTTTCAATTTATGAGACTTGTTAATTTTATTTTACTAGCTCGTTGTTTATAAACAACCCACAACATGTATACAAAATTTGGTGTGACAAGCCCAGCAGATTTTTTTTTGTCGACATGTATTTAGTTTCGGACGGTACGGCACATTCGATTTTCAAGATGTAAAATTTATAAGTGGAAAAATATTTATATTTTGTTACCAGAGCAACCATTTCTCCTAACTTTCCAATGAAGTACAAGAGTAAAGTCTGCTTCAAACAATTCTGAGGGCAAAATGAAAATATACATTTTAAAGAGTATCTAAAAAATAAATGATTTTTGAATTTTAATCAAAATAGTTTGAGCGAATTTTGAGAAAATCGAAAAAAACTGAAAAAGTACATGTATATAGAGGTAAGGGAAAGTAAAAATTTTAAGATCCCTTAATTTAGCAACATTATAAGATTTTATAACCATTTTTAGAATTAAATTTTATAAAATTTGAGTATAAACAGATGAAATCAATCAATTTGACAATTATTTCAACTAATGGAAGAGCATCAAATTTTTTTTCCAATTCGATCGGCGCCCAGAGAGCATTTTTTTATTTATTAGGCAATAGGCAGCGTCATCATGCCTTTCATTGAACATAATTTCAAAAATAAAAATATATACAAAATCTCAGCTACAAACGAATAAGAACCCCCTAGGATGCCAGGGGAGGGCAAGGGTACATTGCCCCCTGGCATCCTATAGAGGGGGCAGAGGGGGGCAAAATTTCGTCTTTATTTCATTTATTTTTAAAAATGAAATATTTTTACTTTTGAAAATAAAATCTTCTAAATTAAAAAATTAAAAGAGTAAGAAATTCATTTTTTTCCAAATTTTTTTATAAAAATTTTTGATAAAATCACTAGCAAATTTTTTAAAATTTTAATTTTATTAAAATTGTGATTTTATTTAAAATTTTTTAAAGTTTTAGTAGATTTGTTTTTGTTTTATACTATTTGAACATATTAAATTGGTTTTAGTCTTTTCTAAAAATTTCTTGCCCGTTCAGGTGCCCCTGAATAAGCATATAAATAAATAAGGGTACAAATAAATAAGAGTATAAATAAATAAGAATACAAATGAATAAAAATACAAAAGAGAAATAATGGTACAAATAAATTATATAAATTGTATAGTTATATGAAATTTCATATTAAATTCGTTTTATATCACGAATCCGGAAAAAAAATTACAAAAAAAAAGCCCGAACGAGATTCGAATATTAAAAAAAAAGGTCGAACGAAAAACGGCGCCCCTGTTCAGGGGGCGGATTAAAGGGGGGGGCGAGGGGGGCCATCCCCCCAGAAGAAATTCACAATGTTATAAAAAACTAGTAATCTAAAGAAATTATGATTTCCGGGCTTTAATTTCAATTGAATTTGTTACCAATCAATTTAAATAAATAGGGAAGGGGTCTAAATGGTCATAGATGCCCACAAAGTCCTTAAATAAAATCAAAAAAAAAAAAAAAAAAAAAAAAACCGCCCCTCCCCCCGACAAAATTGCATTAATCCGCCACTGCCCCTGTTCAGCTTCGACCCCTCCGCCCTCAAAGGCTAGTTACGCCGCTGATCTTGAATTCTAATATATCGTTAAAAACTAAATATATCTTAACACAAAAACAAATCTGGTATGACAAGCACAGTAGACAATCGGCAAATCGAATCACAGACACACAGACAGACCAATTTGAGGGACTTCAAAACATCCCGTACGGAAATAGTATATGCCCTAAAATATAAGCGAATATAAGCACTTATAATTGCTTATATCCTCACTTATAAGCAGAAATATGACCTGAAACTTATATTCTTCAAATTATATATTAACTTATAAGAAAAATTATAATCGGATATAATTTGAATTATAACCAATAGATATAACTTTTTATATGTCTCGGAAATTATATTTTGGATTATATTATAGTATATCCAAAGATATAATTTTTTATTATAATTGTAATTATATTCGCAAATATGACTGCATTATACATATTCATGATGGTACAGTGACTCTTTAGTTTCTTACGAGGGTACTTATTAATAATTAACCGGTAAAATAAGAAAAAAATAAAAATTAGGAGAAATGGTTGCCATAGTAAGAAAATATAAATATTTTCCCATGTTTACGATTTTTTATTTATTTACATTTTGAATTCTAAAATATCGGCGTAAATTTTTTGTCTGTGTTCCGGGAGAGTCCCGGAAAGGATATGATTCACAAAAAATCTTAAGTTCATGAATAATTAACAGTTAAAATAATCTCTATATTATAAAAATGAATTGGGAAAAATGTTTGTATGTACCGGTATGTATTTATCTAAAGCATTGTATTTTTTTTTTTTTTTTATTTATTGTTTTTATCAATCAATTTTTTTCAGAAAATTATGTTTCTACAAATAAAGCTGTCAACCTAAAAATAATTTTATCATATAATGTCTTATATGTCTTATTTTTATATCGTGATATTATCACGACGCAAAATTCAACATCATTTAATTTTTAAAACGTTTATCAATTTCGAGATTTTAATTTATAAAAGTGAATGTCTACGAGTTTTAGATAAAATAAATCAAGAAAGCGAAAATAGCAGAGAATGAAGGGGGAGGAGGGGTAATTACCCTGCCATCGACAAGGGGTTATATTATAGATTATAACCCTAAATTATATTTTAAAATTTATAATTTAAATTATAACCATAAGATTATATCCTGAGAATTATAATATAAAATATAAGCCTAGGCTTGTAAGTTTGAACTTATAATAAAACGCTAAAATGTTATATATTCTTGCTTATATATTTGCTTATAACCTAAAATATGACCTAACTTACATTTTAAGCTTATATTTTTTGCCACATTTTTTCCGTACGGGATGTACCAGGTATATCCATCAAAATCTCGACATCGAATTTTTTATATAATCGCAATACTTTCTCTCTATATATTACATATATAGGTAAGAGAAAGTAAAAATAAGCTTATAGTAAAATTGGAAAGGTTATTTAATTTGTCCAATCATTATCCCATTCGAACACGGTAAACAACTTTGCCTTTTTTGGACTAGCTTGATGAATTTGTCACCAGAGTCCGCCACCATCCAATGGATTCGCTCTTCTAGAAAGTTAATTTATATTTAGAAATGGAATAGTAAGAGGCTTCTAATAAGGAATCTGATACATTCAAATTAAAAAAAAAAAGGTAAATAAATGTAAGCAAAAAGTCAATTGTTCCTCGATCCGAAGGATAAAATTATTTTTATATAGGCTTAGATTGAGAAAAACTTTTTAACTTTAAGCATCCGTTTTTCAAAACAAAAATGGATAATGTGTCCTTAAAAAAAAAAAAAAAAAAATATTCTAGCTACCGTGTAGATGAAAATAAATAACTGTGACTCTATTCTTTATCATTCTATAATCTGTCGGAAGTCAAATTTTGTCATAATGAGAAAGTTGCAGAACGATGAATCCTCCTCTGAGGGTGGGGGGGGATAAATCGATCGAGTAGCGAACAAAATAATAAATAAAATTTCAGGAGAAGAGGCTGAATGTACCGTATAATAAGTAGTGAGGAGATCAAGGCAGCCAAAAGCAATAAAGAAAAAAATATGTATTTCTCTTTCCCTTATTTTACACACTTGTCGATGTTTCGACCGATATCAGAACAATGTGCTGTTTGCTTCAAGCTTAGAGAGGCTCTAGGCAACTCCTGACGCATTGTTAGTGCGAACATTCGTCTGATGTCATGACAATAGTGACTATTGAACCAGAAGTCATGACATCCCACGAATATTAGGCCTACTATTTATTTATTTCTTCCATAGACACTCGAAAGTGTGTGGAAGCATAAAAATATACACATAAAATAAAAATAAAACATATTATTGTATAAATGTCTTTTTATGTATTGTGTTATTTATATGTATATTTTGTATAATGTATATTTTGTAAAACATTGTACAAACAGTGGATGGCTGAATGGCGGAGGCTAACGGCCAAAAAATAAATGAAAAAAAAAAAATAAATAAATAAAAAACATATACATGAAACTTCTTCTATTGAGTAAATAGGATTTTCTTGAAGCATCTTCTTTAATTTTTTCTTGAACACAACTATATTTTTTGCCGATTTCAAATTCGCAGCAACAATGCGTCAGGAGTTGCCTAGAGCCTCTAAGCTCGAAGCAAACAGCACATTGTCCTGATATCGGCCGAAATGTCGACAAGTGTGAAAAATAAGCGAAGAGATTTTTTTCTTTATTGCTTTTGGCTGCCTTGATCTCCTCACTACTCAATAAATAAAATATTTAAAAATACTTTTTTCTCTTTTTGTTTCTTTTATATGTAAATAGAGATTCTGCATAAGTTATTTGGCAAATTGCCTTGTAATAAATAATTTCTTTTTCTTGCTCTTTTTGAACAAATGCACTTAATTTGTTTAACAGAATTGGGAGTAGGGAGGGGGGGGGAGATGGAATGACCCAAATTGCGAATTGACTCTCCCACGTCTATCGATGCAATAGAATTAAAATCCTCAAATGGGTTTAAATTTTATTTGAAGAAATTTATGATTTTTTTTTTATTAAAGAATTTTTTTTTTTTTGAAACTTTAAAAATGAAAACTTTTTCTAATAAAAACTTTTTCGATTTATATTGGACCGGCATTTTTTTTTTATCGTTTAGAAGAAACGATATTGTTTGAATAAAGTGTGAAATTGACTCTAAACAAATCGAGAATTATTTTTATTTTCTCAATAAGAATGAAAAGATATTAATATCATAATTAAAGACCGGATTTTAAGCTAAATGCTTTTGCTGAATTTTATAAGCAACTACCCGTGTCAAAACGTAAATTCCTATTTAAACCTCAAAATCTTCAGTGAGGATTTCGAGGATCAGTTTAATTTTTTGAAGATTGGATTCAATATAGAAATTAATCCCAGTTTGTATCTCAAAATCATACTCACGGACGATTTCACAACTTTGAGGTTTAAATCAGAACTGCAGAATCTGCAATTGAACCTCAAAAACTGAGAAAAAAGTGTGTTAAAAAAAAATCTAAAATGTTACCCTTATGTGGTAACTTATAAATAGGACATAAATTTCTCCCAGAACACATAAATAAATTTATAGGGATATACAGACATCAGCGCAACAAATTTTTCCGCAGAATGGACAACTTTGGTTCCACAATAAAAAAAAAATGTTCCGCAAAAAATTTCGTGTGAAAAAAAATATAGTTTCTTAAAAAAAATTTTCCGCAGAAAAATTTTTGAGTTCGGAGCCCCCCCCCCCCGAAAAAAAATTTCTATATACGCCCCTGGCGTGGCTTATCGGATAAGCTGAGGCTTAGTAATACGAGGTAAAATGTCACTCGAGTTCGAACCCAACTTGCCGAAAAAATTCAACCAAAGTCGAACGTCTCTGCTGGAGCAAAAGGGAGTACACATCCCCTCCAATTCCAGGCACTTAGGGCCTGAGGGATGGACATAGGAATTCAGGGGTAAAACATCACCCGAATTCGAACCATTCCTAGATCGGGGGAGCACAATAGATCTGATCTAGAAGGTCGCAGTGCAAAGAGAAGCCCCCAGAACAACTAATCAATCATCAACTTTCCGATACATGAGAGTTTCGAGGTTTTAATTAGGATTTCAAATCAATATGAAATTCATATTTATACCTCATAGTCTTCAATGTGGGTTTTGAATGTTAAAGTAGAGTGAGTTACTTTCTGAGCGGCAAAACTAGAATCTGTTTTTACTTTCTCTTAGCCTATATATGAAATATATAGGAGAGAAAGTATTGCGATCATGTCAAAAATTCGATGTCGAGATTTTGATGGATATACATGTTTTGAGGTCCCCTGAGTCCAAAAAAAGTGGGTCCCGCAAATTGGTCTGTGTGTGTGTTGTGTGTGTGTGTGTGTGTGTGTGTGTGTGTGTCTGTGTGTGTGTAACGATTTTTTTAGCATGAAGGAATTGAGCTACCGGATTGAAATTTTATATTTAACTTAGGTACCTTCCCACACGCTCAAAATAAGCTTTTGAACAAAATCGGCCAAAAAGTACTAGTACTTTACTGATGTACTTTTTCAGTTTTTTTCGATTTTCTCAAAATTCCCTCCAAGGATTTTTTTTAAAATTCAAAAATCCATTATTTTTTAGATGCTCTTTAAAATGTATATTCTCATTTTGCCGTTGAAATCTTCTGAAGACCACTTTACTCTTGTTCTTCATAGGAAAGATAGAAATGGTTGCCATGGTAACGGAATTTAAATCTTTTTCTTTTTATTAGATTAAAAATCAATTATTATTTAAATTCCCATTTATTTTTTTTTATTTCTGTTTTAATTGTTTCAAAGAAAACATATATATATATCTCTCTCACTTGCAAACATTATCGTCTCTCTCTACTCTTTTTTAAATTCCCTTTCCACCTTATCTTCGCATAGAAACAATGTTAATTTCCTATAGGGATTTGTATGTTAATTTCGATTCAAAAGGGGGTCCCCTTTTGGAACTTTTTACGCATTTAAAATTTTTTTTTCCAATTCTTATGAAATTTTGTATTTATTTACGATTCTATATTGTGTATAAAATGTCCAAATATGAGATTAAAATTTTGAAAAATAACCATAGTTTATTTGAAGCAGTCAACATTTAAAATGCAAGTTTGAAACTAAGGTGCTATCGGAAACTAAATATATCTCGACACAAAAAATCTGGTGTGACCAGCACAGTGCGCAACTTTCTCTTACCGAAGGGTAAGAGAAAGTTGTGTGCTGTGCGCCAGTCACACCAGATTTTTTGACTTGGGCACCTCTCGATAATTAAAAAATAACTCAATCGAAGAATCAAATTTATATTTCATGCCCTACAAAGAAAAATAAATTTTAAATGGAGAAAAAAAAGAAAATTAATAATTTTTTTAAAACAATGCGGGATGAAAAAAAAGACTCGATGTAATGAAATGTTATATATTAAGTATTTATATTTCTTTAGATGATTTCTATTTACACCTATGATTGTAAGAAAAAATTTACGAGCTTCCATTAGAATAATAAATATACATAAAGACACGATAAATCGCCAACGATGACTCATCCCCTGGAAAATTAATTCGAATTAAATATTCAAAATGATATAATTATTATTACTTATTTTTTACTTTCTCTTACCTATGTATATATGTAATATATATATAGAGAGAAAGTATTGGATTCATGTCAAAAATTCGATGTCGAGATTTTGATGGATCTTCACGTTTTGAGGTCCCCTGAATCCAAAAAAGTGGTTTTCGCGACATGGTCTGTCTGTGGGTGGGTGGGTGGGTGTGTGTGTGGGTGGGTGTGTGTGTGTGTTCAATTTTAAGAATGAAGAAATTGAGCTACGAGGTTGAAATTTTATATTTAAGTTAAACACCCCCCGGGACCGGAAAAATAAGCTTTTAATCAAAATCGGCCAAAGAGTACTAGTACTTTACTGATGTACTTTTTCAGTTTTTTCGATTTTCTCAAAATTTGCTCCAACGATTTTTTTTAAAATTCAAAAAATCAATTAATTTTTAGATGCTCTTTAAAATGTATATTCTCATTTTGCAATTGAAATCTTCTGAAGACCACTTTACTCCTGTATTTCATAGGGAAGATAGGAGAAATGGTTGCCATGGTAACAAAATATAAATATTTTCCCATACTTATAAATTTTACATCTGAATTCATATGTTCCGTACTGTCGGGAACTAAATATATCTCGACACGAAAAATCTGAAATCTGGTGTGACAAGCACAGAACACAACTTGCGATTACCGAAGGTAAGAGAAAGTTGTGTGCTGTGCGCCAGTCACACCAGATTTTTTTAAAGTCTTATCGCCATTTTAGACTTTTTTTTATTATTGAAAAGTAATTTCGGCTGCTGAGACAATTTGACTTTCATAACTTTATTATATAATTTTATTTAAATACATGTACCGATGGCTTCCGGCGAGCGTTCAAGATTCTTGTTTCTCGGGGGCACCTATCTCGATTGTCAGCACCTATTGGCGACACTTAACAACATTGATCTTGGTGGCTGTTGTCTATTCTTCTTGCCAGGCCCGCCCAATCATAAGATAACGACTAAGTGCGATTAAATCAATAAGTTCAATGACAATTAATCATCAAATGAATGTCAAATAAAACAACGTTTCGGGCATTGATCAAGCACTTCATCAAAATAATGAATGCTTAATGACAAATTCAGTCACCTAACAACATACTTTTATAGCAAACAAATATTAATATAATAAAGGACATGGAGGAAGGGGGGGGGTATGTACGTAGATGACGACATAAGCCAAACTATCGACACCCAAGAATAGCTGTTTCAATTTTAAAGTGTTATATCTTGGCAACCCGTAAATAAAGAAAAAATATTACTCCAAGGCTGTTTGGTGATCGAAGAAATAATAATAGTTATGAATGTTTTGTTTTTAGAGTCAGGATCATTGAGTTTTATGCATTCAAGCAAACAATATCATTCTCTAATAAGTACGATATGTCATTTGCATATTAAATGTAAATTTCGGATTTTTTTTTCCTCTCCCGCTCTCTTGTCTTTTTTACGATGTTGTTTTCTACTTAACCTTAATAGGACGCGAGGAGAGGGGAGGATTTGGCTTAAAAAGTGTTTAATCCGCTCGCGTAAGAGACTAGAAAAAGAGAATGACTTCAGAATGGTGCTAACTGAGAAAAGGAGGCATCTGAGTGAGATAACTAAATAAATATAGAGTTAGTATATCGTATTTCAAACAGCCAGCTGAGATTTTTCTTTTTATTTGCCGCCCCGGAGCATGTGGGTGCATATTACATGCCGACCTTTCTATGCCACTGTAACTGTATAATAAAAATATGGGGATTGACTTCCCCGAGACTTTCGTATATTCTTTTGGAATTACGTCTGGGTGTGTGTGTGAACACGATTGCTTAAAACCAAAGCAGCTAGATCGATGAAATTTGGTATATGCTCCTTACACTAAAATTGTAGATTTCTATCAACTTTGGAGTAAATACGTCACTTGGAAGTAGTACTTTACTTAAAAAGTTTTTTCAAAATTTTGAAATTTTCAATTTTTTTTGTTATATTATGATAAAATACTCTATTTTAAAAAGTTTTTATTCTTTGACATTTTTTCGAAAACTGAATAGTTTTTGAAATAATCAAAGAAGAAATAGAAAATTTTCGTTAATTTTGATAAAAAATCAAAACAAAATCATACAGGTGTCATTAAAAAGGGTAAATATAAACAAATTCATTTGTTTCCAAATTCATTTGTTTATATTTACCCTTTTTTTAATGACACCTGTATGATTTTGTTTTGATTTTTTATCAAAATTAACGAAAATTTTCTATTTCTTCTGTGATTATTTCAAAAACTATTCAGTTTTCGAAAAATGTCAAAGAATAAAAACTTTTTAAAATAGAGTATTTTATCATAATATAACAAAAAAATTGAAAATTTCAAAATTTTGAAAAAACTTTTTAAGTAAAGTACTACTTCCAAGTGACGTATTTACTCCAAAAGTTGATAGAAATCTACAATTTTAGTGTAAGGAGCATATACCAAATTTCATCGATCTAGCTGCTTTGGTTTTTAAGCAATCGTGTTTCACACACACACACACACACACACACAGACATAATGCCAAAAATGGTTTTTTTGGACTCAGGGAGGTCTAAAACGTGGAGAAACATCAAAATCTCGAAGTCGAATTTTTTTACGATTACATAACTTTCTCTATACGAGAAAGTAAAAAGAATAAATATTCGATTGAATAAAGATCGTAGTGAGCAAGGCGGCCAGCAGAAATTAAAAATTTGTATATTATTTCGTCGACGTTTCGGGAACGCGTCTCTCCCACCCTCAGGAGGAAATAATTGTCACAGAGTCAATAGTCGATGGATAATATCATAATGTAGTTTATTCAGGACTATTATTAACAATAAATACATTTTGTATAATATGTAATAAATTAAATAGACCTATGAGATACCTTTTTAGAGTATTATTATTATTATGGGAGTACATCTATGGTATGTTAAAAAAATCAAATTTAAAAAACTTATTGTAACACTTGCTTTGATGATTGTATCTAACTTCATAGAAATGTCTGTAGATAGAGCTGACGACGTTGTATATAAAATGCGCGTAACGGTCCTTTATAGATTAGTTCACTTGAGTCGGAGCAAGGCACAGTACTTGAAAACGACTGCAGAATATGCAGTCGAAACGTTGTATAGTATTTATATATTTTTAATAAATAATTAATACAAATGTGGTCTAAAATTAAAAACTCCTATATGTTTTCTACATTATAAAATTATCCATCAACTCTGTAACAATTATTTCGTTTTGGAAATGGGAGCGACTCGTTCACGAAACGTCGATGAAATAATAAACAAATTTTTTATTTCTCCTGGCCACCGCCTTGCCCATTTACGGTCCTTTTTCAATCATCACCAAGGCAAGGCCATCTCTATTCCTCATTAAATATTAGAATATGTTTTGTCTTTTGTAGAATTTCGTAATGATTCTAAAATAGCCCTTGACCTGTGGCTCAGAGGTTAGTGATCGAGGGTTCGCATTCCCACCAAGATGAAAAGATGTATTCCAATTGAAATGGCCTCAGATGCCGAAAAGGACTTAAAAAAAAAACTCCCTCACTTTACTCTCTGTCCATAATACATACTACACTCTATCTAATTTGGTCATTGGATTTATTGAATTAATAATGTCTTTTGCCAAAATGACCACTGGAGGGTCAGGGTTTGGCCCTGGGGATGGATGGTCCTATATGCAACCGAAAGGTCGGCCATGGCACATTAATCTATATAAATATAATTTGAAAAAACTTGTAGCTGCTTGCTCATTGGAGAAATCCAGAAACCTTTATACATACTTAGAAAGAAAAAAAAAAGAAATGAAATAAAATGTTGGCATGTATGTGAAATGTTAAATGAAGTATGTGCTGCCCTCTCAGAGAGATTTCAAATCAACAATCCCCTCAGCACTCTTTATTTAACAACTTAATAACATTTGATTTCATAAAATTAGCTCTACAAATATTTTGAGAATTAATTTCTCAAAGAAGACAAAGATCTAAAACATGTCGACATTGACATAATGGGAAATAAACTCTTGATTGGTAATTGAATGAGATACTCTCATTGTACTCCTGTTCTACATAATAATAATTAATATTCTAAGGTGGGTTTCCGTTTCCTTTGCTAGAAGAAAGCATCACTCCTCAATCTTCTTTCTTTGCTTAAATCCAGCGAGGCATCAAAATTTTTCTTATGTAGTGCGTTTGAATTTACGTTTTCCAACATAGATTGGCTACTTGATACTGTCTTTTATGGACCTTTGAATTGTTATATAGGCCTATACCTATATGCAGACGTCTATTTAATTAAATAATATTTTAAAAGATACACTAAGTGATATGTTTCAAGTTTTTACTGATGAAATGATAGGCTTTATACGTAAAATATTTCGACATTACTCTGATCTTCAAAAGTGGAATCAAAACTCAGTTCACCAATAAAAACTTGAAACATATCACTTACTCTATCATTTAAAATATTGTTTAATATCATGTTCAACTGGAGCCTATGATCGAATGTTTAAAGAATTATTTTTTGTAATTTAATATTCTGAAGATGAGTAGTGTAGTTACCAAAACGTTGACAGGCAAATAATATTCTGAACCGAAAAAAGTCTTTCATTTATTCAATCTACAAAAAAAAGAACATCTTTAATTGCGCCAACCATTCTTATAAAGCACCAATTTTAAAAGCCAAGGAATAGAAACGTTCATTCTCTCAAATCGGAACGTTCTCGATGGATACAATAGCCTTTCATTTAAATTCCTTTAAAAGCCCTATCTACACGGGTAAGCAGAGAAATATTCTTTTTGTACTGTAGTTAACGAAGGTAGACAAAGGTGGGAAACACAATATAGTAATATTTTTTAGAAAAGCTCTCTAATTAATTACGTGTTTTTGAAATTGAATCCATTTTAATAAGTTCGTCATGTTATTTATTCGGTTCAGATGAGTTCCATTGACAGATCTCGCTGATGCTTGTGGATGTCAACAGCTAAAAATAGTCATTACGAATATTACTCAGCAAATTAATTGATGTTCTAGTTTGTAATTAATGCAAATCAGAATTCCTCTCTCAGTAGAGTTGATAACGATGTCAACTTTACAAATAAATTCTTATTCTGAGAATATATTATATATTCAAGTCGTAGGTTTACATTAATTAATAAATAATTTCTTAGCATGTGTGGGTATTTACCTAAAATGGTCCGAATTTCGGATAACGAAAATAGATGATATTTAACCTTAGCAAACCAGAAATAAATTCCAATGCATATTATAATAGATTTAAAAAGTTCAAAGGTCGGTTATATTAGAGTTGTAATTCTATTTAGATGTGTTTAATAACAGCTAAAAATAAAAATTATTGTCAGATTGAATTAATAGAATATTTATATTAACTTCCATAATATAATTAGTTACGGGCTGACCGACCTTCAGCTCGGTGTTTTTTTTTTTTTTTTTTATAAAATAGCAAAAAAGTATTATACATTAGTAAAGTACTACTACTCGAAGCTACCCAAAGACGAGACAAACAATTTGCTTTGTAAACCGTATTTTAAAATAAGATAAATTTGAGAAAATTGGAAAAAAGCTGGTGTGACTGGTCGCACAGCTCACAACTTTCTCTTGCCTTTGGTAATTTAAAGTTGTGTTCTGTGCTTTTCACAGCAGATTTTTGTGTAGACATATATTTAGTTTCTGCAATTATTTTTTATTTTTTTTTTTGAATATTCACACTTTTTTCTCATTCACACTCCACATTCACACAGTCTTTTCGAAAACTTAGACTGCCTGGGGTCCGAACCCGCGACGTTCGGTATAGAAGGTAGACACGCTACCAACTACTCCAAGCCCCGTGGGCTCTGCAATTATTATTACTATGTATTCCAATCCAGTGCCTCTTTGAGGATTTGTTTACTTCCATAGAATACACAATTGCAAAGAATACCTAAATATTTCTCTATACATTTCCTATGGGAGAAATCGTAACTTTAGCAATTAATAACTCAAAAAGTTATAGGAATTTCGGGACTCGAGTATTTTTCCGGGACTCTCCATAACGTCCTTTATAAGACTGCAAAATTTCGTTTCAAAATTCCAACGGGAAGTTGGTCAAACAGAGCGTGACAGACAGACGGACGGACGGACAGACAGACGGACACACCGCAATTATTATATATTGATTATACAATTTGAAAATTTTTTTTTTTGTTCTATGGTATTTATTTACTCACATGAATTATATGAGAGAGATTGTCAATTTTGTAAAAAAATGTAAAAACAATTGAGCGCTTGGGCTTCGTGTCTGAACGTTCTATGCCAGTATATGAACTAATTAGCAGGTTAATTAAAATAAAGGGTCGGACTAAGCCGAGCGCACAACTTTGCCCACCCACTATTCAAGAAAAAAATATTTGTCTCCCCCTAGAGCCCCCCTAATGGTCCGATGTTAGACATATTATATATCATTTTACTCGGGAGGAAGAATATACATTTTAAAGAGCATCTAAAAAAAATTATTGATTTATGAAGTCCGCCATCCGCGAAAGCGTGGAGATCCTGATCCGACTTTAGGGGGCACAATTTTTGCACAATCAAAAGCAAATTCATCTCGAAAATTTGTTATCTTAAACGATATAGAGACTGGCTTATTTACAATCTATTTAAGTGTTGATTGAAAAAATTCAAACAAAGTTCTGCCTAGTTAATTAAGATTTTTGTTGCATTTTTGTGGGGTTCATTAAAATCTGAAATGTAAATATATTAAAAAATTGAAGGGGTTAGATCTTTCACGATAATAATACTTTACCCTTATTATATTGGCGGAAAACTTAAATTAAAATTATATTTTTCTCTTATTATTCTTTTTATATTACACACTAACAAACACACACACACACTCAAACTTATTTTCATATAAATATTGCGAGATGATATCTCAGTAAAAGATAAAAGCTCCATTTGGAATTATAAAGGGCAATAATAATTATGAGATGTCGAGTTCCCTTATCATCAGGCACACACACACACACACACACAGACATTGAGACCAGCTCACACGCACATGCAAGGGACAATTCCAACTTGTTCTTTGATTATTCATCCCAACCCATCGGAGTATTCACTCTGTATACTCAGAACATTAATGAGAGGTGGAAATTAGTCAGCCGAAACGACTTCATATGCCAATAAATATTAATTAATGAGATTAATTATACAAAAGCCAAAATGGAGATGTTCAAATAGGTGGTTTTAAGGAGAAAGATTTATTGATGGACTTGTCAATCAACTGCTAAAAATGATGAACTGAAAAAAAAAAAAAAAAAAAAAAAAAAAAAAAAAAAAAAAAAGATTTTTTGTATTTTTTTTTTATTTTTTTTTTTTTTTGGTTTTTGTTTATTGTTTTTTTTGTTTTTTGTTTATATTTTAATATTTTTTTTTTTTCTGTTTAGAAAAGGAAAAGTGAGCTACCTTCCTTTAGTAGTCTAAAAGAAAAGAAATCACATATCACGTGACCAAACCGATACATTTAAATTTTTTTTTTAAATAATTTTCCTTTGTATGTCTGTTCTTTATTATAAGGCCGTATGCTTTCGGAAAAACAATTCCTATGAGAGTATCGGAACTGAACTTTAAGCTCATTTTTTCCCCGGGGTTAAGCTCCTCGTAGTGGCCAGTCATTTCTAGTCCAATGGCGATCTCTGTGCCACAAGCTCAGGATGCAGGGATAGTGGTGTTGTCAGTATGCTGCCCTAACAACAAAGTATTTTGAAGATTCGACAAACCCCCTACGATGTTCTTGATATTTCAATTTCTCAAGATCGTTTTTATTTTGTTGACTTTTCACATTATATTCGCCAAAAATAAAACAAAAGTTATCCTGAGAAAGTACATAACCTCTTGGAGCCATAATCCTACGTGCATAGTAACCTTATAAACTGCTATTTTGAGCTTGAACCACCTGTAAAGTGATATAAAGCTGTTCGCAGTCTTATGCTGAGAGGCAGTGTAAACGTCATGTCCTTTTTAGCCAATCACAGAGCTTGTTTTGGACTCCGGGTAATTTGGGAGATAAATTTATAAGGGCACATCTGTTTCCCTTTAAATGCCTTTTACAAAAAAGCCTGACGTGATGGAATGTTTTCGATAGTTTTCCCAGTTTCAGCGACTAATACCCGTATTCATAGTCGTTCCTTGAGGAAGAAGGAATCCTTATATCTATACATTTATATAGGCATAAAGATTCCCTGTTCCTCAAGCAATAACTATGAATACGGGTATAAAAGACAGAAAGAGACAGTCAAAAAATCCCATTTAGTTTTTTTCATGCAGACCAGTGTTATTATTCAATCATTAAACATATTAATATTATTATTTATCTATAACCGAATTTTTTATACTCACTACATATATGATTGAATATTTTATTGTATGTCTTTATTGACAGCCCGCAAGCTCTGAGGATGGGTTTAGCCAAGACCGAAACGTCAGCATAGAGGGCCTAATAAATGAAATATTACCAATCTGCTATTATTTTTTTCACATATTAAGATCTTTTTCTCTAAGTTTTTATTATTACTTTTTTTAATTAAAAAAAAAATTCTTATTTCAATAAGATTTTTAAAATAACCTAGCCTTTTCTTTATTCGCCTCTAAAATTGCTGTGAGCCCACCTTTATCTAATTGATAGTGAATTTTTTTACTGACAATTCATCTAAAATATAAAACTTTCCCCAAAATAAGAAATATTTTCTCTTTTTGATCTAATCATCCATTTACTTGAAATGGACCAGCAAATAAATAAATATCTAACCTAAACAGAAGATGATATGAAAGATTATTTTTTGCAGAAAATTCTCTGATTTATTTCACAAATAAAATTTCACTTTCTTTGAAAATTAATTTCTCCAAAAAATTTTTATTTAAATGATGCAAATCTCTTGAACAAGATTCCTTTTCATATTTTTTTTTTCTCATCTAACATACACTTTTAAATAATAAATAAAATCCACTAAAAAAAAAAAACAGCATCCATAGTCAGTAAGCTCCATCCATT